>BJBW01004385.1:14276-50717 GCA_004320125.1 Scolopax mira
TATGCCTACGCCATTTGGTTTCTCAAATCACTTGGAAATCATGAATAGCATTAATGGCTAAATAGCTGTAGAGTCAGTCGTGCCCATTTGGCAGCCAATCACGTAAATAAATTGAGATCTTTAGTGCAATTAACATCTCAGGAAATTCTCTAAAAGGCACATATGTGAGTTTTACTCACACTTGCTAACACATGCCTTTTACAGCAATCTATGTCTCCTTCTTTTTGTTTTTTAACTGAGTTTGTAATTGGAATCACAATGAACTCAAGTCACCCAAGATCACAATATATCATTTTCAGTACCTGCTTCCAGCCAACAGCACTCACCTAGTCCTGAGGCCACAAAGACAGAATTTGACTTTTTACATTCCTAAACCCAGTGGTTATGTTTGTAAGAGTGAGTAATTCAGTTCCACCAAAATAAATCAGTCAACAAGCAGTTGCTAAAAGTCCCAATCAGGGCATTATGTGCAGCACAAAATGTTATTTGGGCAACGCTTACTCTGATCCTCTGATGGCATCTGTGTGTGAAGTTGCACAAAGATCAGTCACTCCTTCAGATTTTACTTTCCAATATGATGATTTGGTTTAGTTTCCTCCAAAAGGAGTCTCAGTGGACACACCAAACCAAACCAATAGAAAGGAAGGATAACTGGAGGGTTCCATTTAAAACGACACTAATGCTGTAAACAAATTTTAGACCATTCTTTTCTCTCCCCTTTCATCTGATATCCATTTAGCTAAATTAGAAAATCTGCTTTTTATGCAGATGAGCAAACTTTTATTATTAACTTTCTCCCAAATTGCTTACATGTCCATTAGCAAATACAAACACAGAAGAGCATTAATGATCTGATAGTCTACAAATAGGCTGTGGTTCAATCCCATAAGGTAGTTCATTACCCTAAACAAATGAGAGTTGGTCAAAAGTCCTAACAAAAAGCAGAAAAATCATATAGAACTAGTATTTGCAGGCAAGTGCTAGAAAGGTGTTTCTATCAGTTCCATTGTCACGTAATGGCCTATTCTTCACCATCACTCCACCCACATTTTTTCCCCTGGGATTGTTACTGAGATTTAAAGATTTATAGGAGAGGTTTGCCAGCAAATCAGCAATATTTTGAATCTTCTCAAAACCAGAGAACAACCCTGATTGCACTTTGAACTAAAATATCACGTTATTCCTCTTTTGGCAAGATTGGTGTTTATTAGTCCTCTTGACTAAAAGAGCAGGAACTGCCGTCCCTCAGGCCTCGGGAACATTTTAAACTGAAGAAACAGACTGTGCGTATGGGAGATAAAAGGAATATTAATCTTGGAAAAGTTATCAATAAGCTATCTAAGAAAATGCAAATTCTAGTTTTCATTATTATTAATCATTGATATTGGGCACGCTCTTGCTGGGAGCTGAGCAATCTGGCTCTTGGCCAGTAAAGCACTTAAGCACTTTCTTATCTTCATGCATTGAAATCGATATTACTATTCACATGCTTAAAGTTAAGCGTGTGTAAAAGGGCAGAATGTTCAGCCTCATTCCAGCCTGAACCCACCGGAAAAGCACAGTTAATGGAATATGGAAATGTCAAAAAGAAAATCCTAGGCCAGAATGTTCTACAGATTGAAATAACGTTCATTTTTAAATAGTTCTATTCCTCCAAGATTTGCTCCATTTCATCAGGATGACAGTATGACAAGCGCTCGTGCATCCAACAGAGGAGAAAGATTTGAGGATTACAATTCAAATATTATCTTATAATATTTATCCCAATACCTTATAAAACTATTAAATGCTGCGAGGCTCAGTTCATGTCTGCTGTAACTCTGGCTGGAATCAAAGAGTTGTGGCAGAGATGAAATGAGCTTTCTCTGTGTGAGAGTTTGTGCTTTTCCCGTAGATGTTGCCAGACTTCAGGACGTTAAGCTTTTGTAAACCTCCATTAAAGAGCTTTCATGAACTACTGTTGCAGTTTCCATAGAAACAGCAGATCATAATTTCTGGGAGAATATAAAACCTTTTTCAACACATTTGATAGTAATTTTCTCCAAAATGACCTCCAGGTAATTAATGTGAGAGCTTGACCCCTGCCTTAACATTATTTTCTAAGAAACAAGCTGTATTGCTCCTTTAAAAATCTCAATGAATTATCCATAGAGGGCAAAAAAGACCTTGAAAGTTTGGGGTCTACTCTAGAAGGTATTGAATATGGGGCCAGTTCATGTTTCTGCTTCTTTTAACACATTTCTCTGACCTTGCAGGAGATTACATACATGAGTACAACCTTTGGGCCTTTGTAAAATTAACAGTCAGAGACCTGCCAAGCAAAACCGAATAAAAAACCCTATCTCTCTAAATCCCACCGAGAATCTCATTGCTCAAAACTTCAGAAATTATGGCACGATTTGCCACAATGTGAAACACTTTGAATGAAACCACAGTGATGATGTTCTCTCTCTGAGCAATGCGACCTTTCTGGAAAAGCTGATGGTGGTGCCAGGAGGACCCCACACCTTTTAGAATTTTACATCATTTTCACAAAATGATGAAAAGGAAACCAAGTCAAACAAGATTATTCTTTAACCCCACACACTTAATTGAGATGACTAATTTCTATTTACCTCAAGAATTTGATTCCCATGGTGGTATTAGACATTCTTAGTTTTGGAAAAATGTTATCGAACTTTGGAATTTAAATTTAGAAATATGTTGCTGAAAACCTTCCCTAGTTATATCTATGCAAAATCTTTATTCATTCTGATCTGCTCTTTCTGAATACAGCAGTGCATCATTTTTCTTTCTCTCTTTTTTATTCTTTTCAATATCACAATTCTGTTCTCCATTCCCAGCTGAACTCTTCTTACCAGGCAAGACCCTCCTTGTTCCCTTACAGTCTGTATTCTGCATTTTTTCCTGAGAAGATCTCATGGATCATCTGTTGGTTTTCAGAGATCCATTTCCTAGTTATGCACTTCCATCTTTTTTTTTTTTATAGGTTTACATAGAATGGCATTTTTGTTCAAAAATGAGTAAATGTAAAAAGAAATCAAATTAAGGATGCTGCTTTCTCTATCAAAAATTTTGAAGTCTTCTCCAAAAGGGATTGTTTGCATTTACTCATAAATATATGAAAACCACAAGCTGATTAAAAGCATCATGGAAAATATATTAGTGTCTCCTCAAACAACCTGAACTACTTCGTGTATTTGTTTAGATATATATCTTGAAGTACAAAATAGACATCACTCTTTCTGAGAGCATTAAAACATGCAGAGACACAATTTTGTCTCCTTCTGAGTCACACCTTCAGATCATTCAGTTCACACAGAAGTTAATTTTTCATTGGGATCTGTTACTATTGGAAACGCTGCTGTGCTCATGGACAGCATTTTAAAATATATCTATTTGCCATCAATCTCAGAAACCTTCTGCCTGCTCCAGAAGGAATTCTTTTGATATGGTTAATAGGAATAGAAACTGTTGGACTGCTATGGGTTGGTTGTTGCTTGCCCCAAGAGATACCAATTTCTTGCATAAACTCTCTTGACCACCTCTTGTCGATATTGAGAAGACCTTATATATGACTGTATTTATAAGGAATAAAAAGATATTTGTACACAAAAGGTACTTCTGTTCACTCTTGGGGGGGGGGGGGAAGGAAAGAACGTTTCTCTTTTAAAAATATTTCAATGTTTTTTCTATGATTCTCAGGATTTGAACAGAGTTTTTCCAAGTATTTCAATAAGTTCTTCAGCCTCTGGGGTGTGAAGCAAAGGTATAATCTGAAAGTGGCAGAATGACCCCAGGGTGATGCTCATAAGAAACCATTAGAAACGTAAGTGAAAAACTCCAGACCTCTCTTTCTCACACGAGAGAGTTTAGAGTTACACTTCCACAGAGAAGGAGGAAAGGGGGAAAAAAAACACCCAAACTCTGCCTTTCTTCTTGTACTCTGCAATGACCTTGCAAATATGCATTTAACCTCATCACTTCGCTGGAAGGACTAACATAATTTCAGTTTTTCAAAGAGGCCCTTACCATTGTCTTCAATTTCTTTTAGTGTCATCTAAATACCCACTATTTTAATTATGTCTTTTTCCCACGGGACTGTTTTTCAAAAAAATTGAATCTTTCCTGGAACTTTAGTCTAGAAAAATCACAAGCTCCAGTTTCATACTCCAGTATTTATTGCTAAAGGACCCTGGATTGGTGGGTTGGCTGTCAAAGCTGCCGTTGTCCTCCCCTACGTTTAAGGGCCACTGCTCAAGGGTTGTCCCCGTTCCTGTCCTGTAACATGTTTTAGCTAAAAAATGTGTTCTAATTAAATTTCTCATTGTTTGTAAACTTCCTCTGTGAGCACCTTTCTCTAGGGCAAGCAAAACGTGCTTGATTCTCAGTTTCCTCCTACCAATGTTAAGAAACAAGCACCTGAACACGCATAACCTGAAGAATCAAGTACAGAAGGGAGTTGCTCATTCCCAGAATGTTCAGCCGATTGCCCTCATATTCCACTAAGTGTATTAGGTCATTTTTTTTAATCTTCCTTTATTAACATAATAATTTATCATAATAATCATAATTTATTATCATGCATTCTGTAGACAGCTAATTTTTCTCACCTTGTTAGTCTTCAAAGTGCAAAAAGGAAAACTGGATTTACCCTACCTCAGCATTTGCTCCATTCCTGGCAGCGTGTTTCTGCTCTGTCACCACTTCTTGGGAAAGAACCTTAAAAGTGACCTGTGAGATTGAACTTTATCTCCCCGAGCCATCCTTCACAGAGCTCAGTGCTCAGGATTTCCATCAAGAAACGGGTATTGCTGTATCTACTGCTCTGCTTTTAATTAAGTGGAAAAGTTGCCTTCTTTGCTGATTGTAGTCCCTCAGCTTTCACTTTTCTTTAATTATTTATTGAGGGAAAACATTTTGAAATGTACTAAAATCATCAGGGATGTTGGGATTGAGTGCACCCTCGGTAAGTTTGGCAACGCCACCAAGCTCTGTGGAGCAGTTGACAAGCTGGAGGGGAGCCCTTAGCCCTTAGCCCCACTTCAGCCCTTAAATTTGGCACATGTTTCCTGAACTGGGAAAGGGAATTATAGCCAGTTTAAGACTTTAAATTGGGGATAATATTTCAGAAGTTCATGACACCAAAGCCCTGAAAAGCAGAGGGCAAGACTTACAGATAGAGGTATGGCTCAGAAATGGAAATTGATGAGCTGCACACCCCAGGTTTGTACACATGAACGACAGACTGGCAGGGGTTGGACCTCTGGAGACCATCATCTCCTCCAACCCTGGCAGCTTCTGCCAGGGCTCTGCCACCCTCACAGGAAAGAAGATTTTCCTCATGTTGAGATGGAATTTCCCATGTCCCACTTTGTGCCCATTGCCCCTGGTGCTGTCATTGGGCACCACTGAGAAGAGTCTGGCCCCATCCTCTTGCCACATGCCCTCTTTTTAATGCCCCCCAGGAGACCATTGGTCTTCTTGGTCACAAAGCAACATTGTTGGCTCATGGTCATCCCGATGTCCACCAGGAATCCCAGAGCCTTCTCTGCAGAGTTTAATGAGAGGAATGGATGAGTTGCACAATTCTGTTTCCGTGTCCTTGTCTCTACCTACAGCTTGCCCAGCACAAGGCAGGGAAAGTCATCACCTGCCCCATAAGTAGGACACCCTAAAGCAGCTCGTGCACCAACAGTGACTATAACAGGAGCTGAGACAACTGCTGCATTTAAAGATGTCAAAATTCAGGGGTATTAACTTGGAACTGAATCCAATCCCTAATGTGCATTTTCATCTCTCGACTGCTCTTCAGACTTTTGGCAATTCTTCCCTCACCTATTTCCCGTATCTTCCTGTACGATCGAGTTGATATTACGCTGTTACTCTTCGTTTTTACACTAATCACTTCAGAAAGAAATTTGTAAAGTGTCCAATTTCCATTTAATTTGGAGAGCTACATACTTAACTATCCTTTGTCTACTTCAAGACATTCACCATCGTTTGCAGGTAAAATAAAAGGAATGCAACAGTAGGGATACTGATAAAAATTCTTATTATTATCCAATCATTTTCCAAAGAGAAAATTATGATTTGTTAGCGCTCTCCAAATAATAATTCAGCACACAAATCTTACTTTACCCAGAGAAAAGATCCTACACACAAACATACTTATTCTGCTGTCAGTCATTTACCATCCACTACCTAATCCTCTCCAGCACTAATCTTTTGCAACATATTAAAATATTCAAACATACCTTCTAAAAGGAGATGATAGAAAAAAAAAACATTATGAAAAAGAGATAGATTTGGCAGTATCACCTTGAGGTCACCCTAGAATTGGGACACATTAAGCCAAGTATTATATACACATATGTGTACACACACACACATGCACATAAGAGATGAAGGCACTATCTGTAAAAAGAAAATGTTGATAAATGGCAGAAAATTACCATTGTTTCTTGGTAGCACATTTCAGATCACTTGATATGATCATGATGAATATGATTACTTCACATTTTTTTACATTCTTGAATATGATGTAATGTATCAACACATTAATTGAAATTTTGGTCACAATTAGCATGTATTAAATTCCTGATTAGTTGTATGCATTTAAAGCACTTTAATTGGTTTGTTTCCATTGATATAATGTAATGTGTTTTAAACTATGTAATTTAGAGGTGTGTATTTAGTTATCATTGATTAGCTAATCAATAGTATTGTCACAAGTGTATGAATGCTGGGTTAATTATGTCTGAAACTCACATTTCTCAGGAAATAAGTGATAGAACAATTTTCCCTCTGGCTGTGTTAGCACATCATTTGCCTCTTTTATTAAGTCATGCAGATACTAACATGAGTTTGCATTATCTTGCTTTTTTTGCAAAGCACTTGAAAAGTCTAACAGATCTTTTCCTCTGATTAACTTTTAAACTTGTAACTCCAGTGACTTCTAAGAACTTGTATGAAATATTTATAACACATCCACACCAGTGAAATTAAAAATTTTGACACCGCAGACAGGAAAAATGGCATCCTCTCTTATTACAAATTCTGTTTTGTGGGGTTTTTTTAATATTCGTTTGTGAGATCTTTATTCAAACTGATCAACATTTGGTGCCTCCCATCACCACCATCAGCTGCAGCAAGACCGAAGTGGTTGCACTGCCAGCAGTGAGGGGACTTTGGTGTCAAACACCTCAGAAGAACTAATCCATGAAAAACATGGTTCAGGCAGAAATATCATCCAGCCCCAGCATTTTTAGATTTTTAGATGTTTAGAATTCTGAAAAGTTATGTAGAAATTTTAAGATTCTTTATTTGTTGGATTAGGATTCTCCAAATGACACTTACTATTATTTTTAAAAATAACGTTTTTTTAATAACTACTCTATATTTTTTCTCTTTATTTCTTCTCTGAGTTCATCTTGCCATTTAAAATCAAAATTTTAATCAAAAGCTATGTGAATTTGTCCTTTTCCATTTAGTAGCTTGCTTTTTCTTCTGATTTCAATGGAACTGAAATTTTGTTTAACAATAGCAATAATTGTTTGAGCTCTGTCATTTCAAGACATTCTTATACAGCAATTTCAAAAGTGATATTCAGCTAATGGTGAGATATATAAATGTCTAATCCAGTGAAATACAATGGACATTTTGAGGTAGTACCAAATTAGAAGCAAGAAGTCATGGATTATGAAATCATGGATATAAAAGATTTGTTTCAGAACTGCCCAGTTCAGTTTGCAAGTCTCAGGGGTAATGGAGAACCAAATCATGCTGTGTTATTTTCATTTTTTTCATGGTTCCCATGTCACAGTCAGAAGCTACAAGTTATAGCCAAAAAACACACTAAATGCTCCTCAAAACCACCACAGTCACATTTCAGGCACTTACTTTAATGCTTTGGAATCATTATCATATCATAGGCCAAGACAGCTTAGACATTTCCAAATAAATATTACTCAGTGCTTCCAGTGGGACACCACAAGGTTGTGTCGGTTCCTCTGACTACCAAGGGCTTTTGGTGAGTCCCGTAGCAAGGCAAGGGCTGGAGGGGTTTTGGTTCATTATCAGGAGATTCATGTTAAGGTTCATGTCTCCTTCTTTGGCCCAGAGTAGTGCAGATGAGCCCGGTGCCCATCTGCCTAGACTAAGACTTGGAAGGCAGTTAGTTGGCTGATCATGGATGGAGCATCTCACTACTTTAATGGAAAGATTTAGTGATGAGTCCACGCTCACAGGGAGCATTGGGTACACGTGGACATATCACCTTTGACCTAGAAAGTCTTTGGTTCCAAACCCTTTCTCCCTTTCTCTCCATTACTCTCTGACCTGGTACCAAAGCAACTGAAACAATTTAAAACAGGGATATTATTAATATCTATTTTAATAAGAGCTGTCTTACAAATTGTCTTTATGTCTCTCTATGGAAATGTTCAGGAAAGTCCAATCTACTGAAACAATCCAAGCTTTAGAAATTAATAGCAACAACCCAGAGCATACATAAAAACAAACCTTAGGCAAACACTATCTAAAATGCAAGATGGTCAATACTCAATATAAAGGTACGAACATCTACACTGGATCTGCCCAAAGGTGTTTCTGGTCCCTTTCTCTAATAACACTTTAGATGTTGTTCAGGGGACAAGACAAGCACAACACGGTATTTCCTTGTACATTCTCTTATTTCCAGCTATCTGCACCAAGGGCCTCCCTTAGAAGTGATATTTATTGTTCAACAGCTCTTCATGGATTTTTTTTCTCTGAATTTTTCTAAGCCCTTGTGAACTCCTGGCATTCCCAGTAACCTTTGCCAATTAGCTCCAGCATGAGCCACTGAACCAAGAGACCCCAAAAACCCCAACAAAGTAAAGCATGTTTCCTTCAAGTGTGAAGAGGTCTCCAAAACATTAGATCTTATAGCTGACTTTTTAATGAATAAACAAGAGATTTTGTTTCATTTTAGGGATATTTCAGATTGGATTAATTGTAATTATTATGCCACTCGGCAGCTGGTGCAGTCCTATTAATTTAAGTTATAATTTATAAATTTAAGTGCTCAGCATTTCAAATTAGAAAGATAAAATGTCTTACATTTCAGTAAGAACTTTCTGCACAGTGTGTGTCACCCAGCAAATTCAGAACATTGTGGTATAAATCCTTTCTAAATGCTTGATTTGGATCTCTTGTGCATCTCACCCACTGCTTTGCCTCTCAGAAAGAACACAGTCAAGTTGAATTTTTATCTAGCATCATGCACAGTTCACGCTCTTCTCGCTGATCCCAGTTGGCCCAGTAAACTCAAATGAATCTTGACTCTTTGCAAACTCCAGGTCAATTATTTCAAGAACCAGTCAAAACGATTTTTACTCATTTCCACCCCACCAAAACAGAGGTAGTTAAAATAACGTATCCATGGTTAATAAAACTACCATCTTAGGAGCCACAGGTACAAAAGCATTTAAAGGTTAAGACAGTCACAGTATATAAAATGAAAAGTTTTCAAACTAAGCAAGCAATGTGTGCACATCATCACAAATTCTAGACAATAAAAACACAAGGCACTTGCCCTACACATTCTTTGATAAGAAGTGTGCATCATCAGAGGTACCCAAAACCAGCAACGGGCCATGAATTATGCAAACGACTAAGAAAAAACTCGTTTATTTTCAACTCTAAAATCCGGACGTACTAAGTGAACTAGAAGCTGCGTGAGGATGGATTAAACCTCTCTAAAGAGAGCTCAAAAGCTCTCTTTAATAAGTTCACAAAGAATGACATCTAACCTGGACGTTTTGTTCAGTAATACGCTGGCTTTGCCTTACCTCCCAACTAATAATACATTTCAGCAGAAGATATTTATTTATTTCATTGTTTGTTTTTAACCAGTGATAACTGAAAGAGGCTCCAGAATGGTTGCATAGAATTACATCATTCATTTCTTGTAGCTAATATCCCTTCCCCCTCCTGTGTCACTTGATTCTTGACTGTGCTAAAGCACTGAAAAATTAGACTTCATTTCAGTATGCTAATAGCAATCTATCCAAAACAATGTAATCAAGGCCTCATGTGCTCCTATAATTTCATTCTTGACATAAGTCTGACAGCTATTTATTGTTGGAGGGAACTGTGGGGAGGGGAAGAGAAAAATTCCTGTAATTTCCCCTCCCCCAACAAACACAACAGCTTTGCAGTTTAAAGCAGGATCTTTGTGAAACGCACAAAATGGTAATAATCATGGGGTTTACATATGTCTTGTCTTAAGCAATCAAGGCAGAGAGTTAACGGAGAGGCACATTCAGATGTGCCAATTCCCAAACTGGCCACCTCTGATGAGCCAGCTGTGAGCTTCAATTGTCACATTATAATTTAGGCAAGAAGGGGAGGGGGGAGAGAAAGGCATCCAGCTCCACACTGGATGAACATAATTATTCACAGCAGGATGCTGCAGAATTAATTTAGCCAATCAGAATTATAGTGGGGGCTGGGTATCGGCTGCAGCGAACGTGAAAGAGGAGAAAGAAGGGAGAAAGAAAATCAGGAAAGGGATTAAAAAAAATGCAACTAGCACCTTGCTAATATTTTGATTCCGCATCCCTCAGTGTACTTGGAATACAATGAAGTGAAAACAAAACTGTTACATAGATATTCCTGGCGCAACGGGGCTGACTTGAAATTAGAGAAGCTGTGAATTCGGTTCATCGGGGAAAAAGCCAACAAGCTGAGGGGTTTTGTGAAATATCACAGAAAATGCTACCTGGCTGTATCATATGGAATAATATGCTATCACAGAAACGTAAATCTGGGAAGAACGCTTGCAGTTCTGCATCGTTCTGGTTTAGCACTTTAGAAATTCTGCCAAAACTCCACTTAAATAAAAGAGGAGACATGAAAATAATCCCTGGCCCAGGCTGGACTCAAACGATGTCATCCACATCATTTCACCTCACAATCTATCACACGTTTTGTGTCGACAATTTTTCCTGGTGACAGTTAAAGGATGTGAGCAGGGGAGGGAGGAGCTGGAGCTCTGCCATCAGAGGTCAGGCGTTTTGGCCTCAGAGACAAGTGTTTTGTTTAATGATGGCATTAAACTGGTCAGTGGCCAACACTGAGCAGTATCCATCATCCCTCCACTTCGGCATCCAACCCCTTTGAGCTGATGGGAAGCTCACCGTTCTCATATGGTTTTTAAGTTTTCTGTGAATTTTGAAGACAGAATTTTATCAGTTTACAATTTACCAATGGCTTTTTTCAGAACTTTGAAGATTTATTTTTGGTAGCAAAGAAACGAGTAATATATATAAAAGAAATAGTAACAAAATTGCCCAGAGAAGCTGTGACTGCCTCATCCCTGGATGGGTTCAAGCCCAGGTTGGACAGGGCTTTGAGCAACCTGGTCTGGTTGGAGGTGTCCCTGGCCATGGCAGAAGGGTTGGAACCACATGGTCTTTAAGGTCCCTTCCAACTCTAACCATTCTATTCTATTCTATTCTAAATCAAGCAGAAATGCTTATTTTCATTACTTTAAGCTGTTAGTGTCCAGGCAACCAGGACAGCTCACTCCTTAGGTCACTGAGAGAGTAAATTCAGAGAGAAAGAATTCTTCTTCCCATTTCTATTCACCTTACAGAGAACAGAGCAGGACCAGAACCAGAGAAGTCACACTCTTTGACCCCAGCATCATTTTTAGCTGAAGCAAAGGATAATACAATCTCCACTGCCTCAGCCCTTTTGTGCTTTCTTCTGCCAACGCTGCAGGGACAGTTGTAAAACTCAAGGGAAGATTGAAAAGATAAGAATATTTATTGTGCTGAGCTATCTAGACCTAAAGTATTGAATCCTCTCTCCACAAATACAAATATCTCTCTCTTTTCATAATATAGGGGGAAAAGTTCTTGAATTTAGATGACCTAAAGCTTTAATTCTACCTTAAGAGATGCTTAAAGAAGCGATACATAGGAAATGTATCTCCAGAGTACTCAATTCATTTCCACTTAAATGAAAAAATAAAATTATTATACTGCAAGGCAGAAACTTGCCTTTTTTTTTTTTTTTCTTTTCCTGGAATTATAACAAGCATAACAAATGTAACTGAAGCAGAATCCTTGAGTTCCTGTAAAAGTTAACTTCAGCTTCTGCTCTCTGATTCTGGTAATGGTGAGAAAAATGACAGGAAGGTTGGTCAGGTTTTATTTCTGGCAATAAGGTTTGATGTACACCACTGTCAATGAGAACCATGATTTAATCTGTAAGGATATAAGGCCTTGTGGTAAAAATGGTATAACTACAAATCCTGATTAACAATCACTGCAACAGTAAAATTGGTTCCCATAGCAACTAGACTGAAATTGTACAACAAATGGCAATGCCATATCAGATAAATCACTCCACGAAATGTCCCTTTTTGGGAACCATTTGGCTTTCTGCTACCTTCATCTTTAAGGACATGCAAATGTTACTTTCAATCTCCTGATCCTCACTGCTCATCCTCTAAATTCCACCATCATTTGTTCTTCTAACAACCAAGGTAAAATAAGTAAAATAAAAGTAATAAGGAGACAATATGGTATTTAACATCTGAAAGCTCATTCCAGATACTGGCAGTTTAAAACCATGCGCATTCCTCTGTATTTTATAATCTTTTCTCTTTTCATTTGCTCTATGTTTATTTTATGGTATTTCCATATCTTCAACTTCCAAAAGCAAATATTAATTTTAGATATTTTGCATTTGTAAAACACATGACTGCAGTCGCCCTCTTTGTATGCATTGCTCATGGAGACAAACACTGTAACCAAGGAAGATGTGCACTATAAAAGAAGAAAATTGCACTTAGACATGGAATTGGAAATTACATGTTAATCACTAACAAAATGTACAAAATCTGTTTCAAACTACATTAAGATTGACCCTTGACTTAAAACATGTGTGATTCCACCTACGTAGCTCGTGCACAGTTTGATTTTGTGAAGTTGTTAGCACAGAAGTACTTGAAGAAGTTGCCTATTACTCAATGTTTTTGAGAATCAGCCACCTGTTATAATGACTGTATATATACAGGGCTACCAAAATATAGGTACATAGGTAGGTAGAGAGATGGAGAGACAGACAGAGGCCTATATGGAGTACCAAAATGTGTAGGGTGTCTGGAACACGGGACAGATGAGGGGATGCTGAAAGAATTGGTTTTGCATGACATCAAGAGGAGAGGGCTGAGCATTCAGAAGATGATACTAAAACATAAAAAAGTGAAAATAAAAATTGCAGAAAGCAATGAAGTGATAGCAATCTATATCACAAATATTTTTCATTAAATCATTACCTTGAATATACTTCCAAGTTATTTATTTAGTTTTATAACAATAACATCAGTGAATATTCATTTGCTCCTCCTGTCTGGAACAGAAATTAAAATCTGTATGTTAAAAGATCCCCTTATTATGCTTTACAGGTGCTCTTTTTGTAAAATTCATAAATTCAGTAAATCATGCATTCATCTATTTACCTATTGCAATTAATTCAATTTCAGCTCTCAAACTCTTTTTTTTTTTTTTTAAACCTCCAACTGGTTTAAAATGTCAATTACCACATTCAAAGGAATCTAAGGTTTACTGGCCCAATCCTGTTCCCATTAGAATTTGCCTTGACTTTGCTGAAGTGAGATCCAATTTTAAAACACTTTCCAGAAAAATAAATATTTAAATGCACAGCACAGCACTTGAGAGCAAACATTAAATACTATGAAAGGAAACTATTTCTTTTTCTAAAAGGAATTTTTACACAAACAACTTATAAATAATTTTGTAAAGGTAGCAGAGTGAATATTTACCACCTATATGGAACAATAACATTTTTCTCATCTTTAAAATGTAATCATATTATTCTCAATAATTACGTAGGCAAAGTAAAGAGAACATACCAATAAAACAGAAAATTAATACACATATTTCTCCATGAAATATAGTATTTCTCCATAATTACACTGGGTAAAATTTAGAGGGTGATGTGGTCAGTAACCCAAAGATATTTCATAAAAGCGCTTGCAATGGAAAAAAAAAAAAAATATATAAAACAAACTGAACTACAAATATCAGTCTATTTTTAGCAGAAGGAACAAGTTAATCCTCATTCCACAAACATTAAATCTTGTTATATGCTACTGTATCTAGCCAGTACACTTCACCTCAGTTTTAAGGCTGCAAACTGTCAAAAAGTCACAACTGATAAAACAAAGAGTCAAATCAGATCCTTGGTTCTAGAATTTACACTCAGAATATTTTTTGAAGTCATAACCCAAGACAGGATTATTTATTACATCATATAGAAGAGACATAGACCTTTCTACAAGCTAAAACCACTGAAGTCAATGAAGTCACACTGGGCTTGCCATCTTGGAAACATTCTGCAAATCTCCCTTTTTATTACAGCAGTTAGCTCAGGTCACACACTCTCACATCTCAGTACCTGCAGTGTCACTTTATTACAGTTGAAACCTGGAACTTTCTTTGTTGTTTCAAAATATTGCTGGTTTCCCCTTTTAAGGTCTCTTCCCACCCAAACCATTCTGTGATTCTACAGTTGTCTAAGACAGCTTTGCTGATTCAACGCTCCCTTTTTCCCTTCTGTAGGAATTCTAACCCTAATCATAGAATGGAAGGGACCTTAAAGATCATCCAGTTCCCCTGCCCTGGGCAAGGACACCTCCCTCTAGGCCAGGTTGTTCAAAGCCCCGTCCAGCCTGGCCCTGAACCCCTCCAGGGTGACCCCCTCCAGCCACAGCTTCTCTGAGCAACCTGTTCCAGGGTCTCACCACCCTCACAGCAAAGAACTTCTTCCTAATATCTCTTCTAAATCTCCCCACTCTTGGTTTGAAACCATTACCCCTTGTCCTATGGCTCCCCTCCCTGATCAAGAGTCCATTCCCACCTCTCATGGGATGGGGAGGGACTCTTCAGGGAACACGCCATCCACCGAAACACAAGTGTCAGAAAAGGTCCACATGCAACCCAGCCCACGCTATATCCACCCACTGTAGCCATATGCTAGAAATTTTATATACAAAACCAAAAATATGTTTAATATTTATACCATTTTCTGGGCTACCACACCTGCAGTAGGAAATGGTAGTTCACTTTGCATGGGCAATATGAGTTTGATGTACTCCTTAGAACAATGCTATTGTCATGTTGATACTTTGTACACCAGGAGCAATGAGAAGAAACCTTAGGCAGGGTTTCTGCACATCCACAATAAACTCTCATCTTGCTTAGAGAGTCTTTGGATGGCTCTTTTGTTATTGCAGAAAGAATCTGACAGTGTTGATAACGACACAACCCTGTATCTTGCAGCGCCTTTGAAAGCTCAAAAAGAACCTGTCAGTTCAAAAAGTAACAGAGAAAATCTTCTTCTGACTTTAAGTCATGGAGAGAAATCAGTGCATCCAAAACAATAGAGGAAAATGCCTTGAAAAGCCTTTGAAGAAACAAAGAACTAGCAATAACAACAAAAAAGAAACAAAATTCTCACTGTTTTTTAGGTGACATACACAAAATCCAGCAGTGCAGAAGTCAAAATGTTAAAAATTGTGCTAGTGCCACAGAGAACCCTGAGGGAGCTTACATTAGCACAACAAAAGTTCGCATACATAAGCTTTGATGAAATGAATATGCACTTTCTGCAGAGAATATGAAGTTACTAAAGGTGTCAGAACTGCTGTGGAGACTATTCTGATGATGCCTTTAACAGAACAGAGAAAAAAATTATTTGCTAACATTTTATAGCCCCTTCATGTTAGAGGAACCTGTGTGGCACAAAGGACAACAGTGGAGCTTTCTCGTTGATAGAACAAGATCTTCTGCAGGTCTTTAAACTGGGTACCAGTCACCAACAAGGCAGTCCCAAAATCATCATGGAGATAGCAAAAATCCCACTATAAGGAATACTTAGGAAAATTTAGATATACCAGTGCTATTTTCAACACTCTCATAACAACAATCTATAATATTAATAATCTAGTACATCTCTGCCATGCGTCTCATGCCAAACATACAGGTACTGCCCAAGATTTTAATAGCATAATTAAATCACAGCCAACTAATTTCAACAACTACCAATAGAAAGGGATCTTAAATTCACGAAAGCAGAGAAAGTATTTTGTGAATGCAGAGCTGTGCTGAACTCTTCACTTAATTTAAAGCTTTTACAAGGTTTCAAAGTAAGTAAGTGCCATACAGTGGTATTTTAACACAGAATATTTTTGGTATTTTTGCCTCCAGCATGAGGGCAAGGAGTTCTCAGGATGGCAGCTGTCATGGAAGAGAAGAAACTCCTCAGGAAACTTTCTAATTTATATTGAATGTGACGTTCTCAGTACGAAATAATCATCTTGGCTGCTTGGGTCAAGTGCCCAGGTCTTGTTCTTGCTCATTTCCACACCTGGTGAGCTTGAAAATACTGAGACCTTGAAACCCACATCCCACAGCTGGCTATAAAGTAAATATTTTTACAGATACAGACACTGGAGTCTTCTAAAAGTGTGGTTTTCCAAGTATTTGAAGATAAATTAGTCCCGTGACCCTAAGGGAACTGGGGTTGTTCAGCCTGGAGAAAAGGAGGTTGAGGGGAGACCTCACTCTCTACAACTCTCTGAAAGGAGGGTGTAGCCAGGGGTGGTCAGTCTCTTCTCCCAAGTCATAGGCAATGGGACAACAGGAAACAGCCTCAAGTTGTGACAGGGGAGGTATAGGATGGATATTAGGAAAAATTTCTTCACCAAAAGGGTTGTCAAGCCTTGGAAGAGGCTGCCCAGGGAAGTGGTGGAGTTACTATGCCTGGTGGCATTTAAAAGCCAGGCAGAGGTGGTGCTGAGGGACACGGGTTAGTGGCGGTTTGATGGTTGGACTTGATGGTCTGAAGGGCCCCTTCCAACCCAGACAATTCTATCATTCTGTGATTCAAACCAGGATACTTACTCAGCTCAGTTCCTTACTCTGTGCTGAGAGAGGGAGCAGATGTTTCAAGATATTAGTAGGAGAAAAGAAGACTCCCTGACTCAAAACTGCCAGACAGGCTCCTTGGGGTGGGTATTTGTAAAATATTTAGGCAGCTTCCAATCCCAGACTCAGGAAAGTAATATTATGAGGCATATGCCATGACTCCCTCCACCACCAACTTCCTTAAAGTTGTCTAGAAGACTGGAAGCAATTAATGAGAATTGTCATTGTGTCCTCAGAAAATTATAGATAATACTACTCAAAATATTATGAATAAGATGCAAAATAAATTCATAAAAGGCAACATCATGGGCTCAAGTCTAATTTTAAATGTGCAATCACATTTTAAAAGCACCCACTTTACAGCAAATGCATAAATATACAAAGTAATCAATTTTATCAGGTAGGTAGCAACATACCAGTGTGCATCTTAGTGATGGTTTTCAAATTAACTTGTCATTTTTTTAAATTGCAAACATTAGTGTATACCATAATTTAGTATACGATGAATAGTGTATCTAAATAAATGCTCGCTTCCTGTCTAAATATGAAAATAATGCTTTTCCTATCACATAAAACTAATTATTGTAGTTTTGCGTAGCAATTTTTTTCAAAATCACATTATGAATTATTCATGATGTTGAGTTAATACAGTTATTTTAATGATAATATCTCATCAGAAAAGTTTTTTGAAGAATTAAACACACCTTTCAACAAAAGAAACAAAGACCAGCAAGTTAAAATCATTCTTTCAGTACTTTTAGAGAGATTAAAGTTACAAGCAAACACAAACTCGTTCTCTCAAAACCAGGCAGTTATTTGGATTCAGAGTGACTCTTCCAGCCAAACTAAAGAGTCAAAGCAGCACTAAGCCAGAACAAATGCAGACTGTATTTAAGTAGAAAATAAGTTCATAGAAGTTAGAGTTGGAAGGAACCTTAAAGGCCACCTAGTTCCCACCCCCTGCCGTGGGCAGGGACACCTCCCACTACACCAGGTTGCTCAAAGCCCCATCCAGCCTGACTTAGAACGTTTCCAGGGATGGGGCAGCCACAGCTTTTCTGGGCAACGTGTGTTAGGGTCTCACCACCCTCACAATAAAGAATTTCCTCCTTACATCTAGTCTGACTCTCCCTTCTTTTAGCCCCCTTGCTCTATGGCTCCCTTCCCTGATCAAGAGTCCCTCCCTGGCTTTCCTGGAGCCCCTTGAGGGCCTGGAAGGAGCTCTAAGGTCTCCCTTCTGCCTTCTCTTCTCCAGGCTGAACCCCCTTCCCCCCAAATCTCTCAGTCTATCTTCATAGGAGAAGTGTTCTCGCCTTCAGATCATCTCTGTGCCCCACTACAACAGGTCCATGTACTTCTTGTGCTCAGGACTCTAAAGCATGACAGAGTACTCCAGGTGGGGTCTCCAAAGAGCAGAGCAGAGGGGCAGATTCCCCCCCCCTCACCCTGCTGGACACACTAATGGGGATGCAACCCAAGATGCAGGGAGCTTTCTGGGCTGCCAGAGCACATTGCCAGCTCGTGTTGAGCTTCTCGTCCACCAGCACCCCCGTGTCCTTCTCCTCAGGGCTGTTATGCCATCCTTCCTTCAAATATGCTTGAAGCTGGCCAGCTGATTCAGAAGTTACTGGGAACATCAGAGCAGACATGGAGCGCAACCACAGGGGCTTTGCTCAGTTATAATACAGAGCTACAGCCTGGAATTCTTTTTTCCCTGTGGGCAGAAGGAGATGAAGAAGAAATAAAAGAGAAACACATCTCCAAAATGCTCCAGGTATTTATTGTCTTCCCCAAAGTCTTCTCAGTCTTTAGCCAGCAAAGGAACTGCAGGGTAGATTACCAGTTTTGAGGTTATTTTAGCAAAATGATTCTTCCATTCAGTTCCAGCAACCAGTGAGTAAACGTTGTCATTTCCCCACTAAGAGGAGAAGATGGTCAGATGGTCACACATATTCTCTACTCCTCCACAGCAGTGATTTAAGCAAGCAGACTGTAAGCAAACTGTCTAGTGTTTTTTTCTTTTAATAAAAAGCTTTTTTCCTCTGCTTTTCCTGCAGTTGAACATATATAAAAGATCAAGATAGGAGGATAGTGGATTATATACTATCTTCTGTGTCATTATATCAGATCTGCCAATCAAAGTTCTTCTTCACCTCTCTTTTGTCACAGTTCATTATAAGGACCTGTTCTTTTATGACTAAACGATAGAGTAATATTAATCCTTACCAAATGTAAAAAAGAAGATACGATAGCATGAATTTAATAAAAAAAAGCTTTTATTCACCAAGGCATTTTTCCGAGAATAAAAAATGGAATAGCTCATCTCAGGCTCTGTATGAATGGAAGCACATTTTCCTGAACGAGTTAAAATTTTATCTTCAGCCCACAATTGTACAGTTCCTAAAGGCTAGACAGTCAAATCATTTTGAGGAAAAGTCAGATATTAAGATAAACACAATTCACATGGGAATTATTTAATATTGTAAGTTAGAGTTTAATTGTTATTCTATTAGGAGGGACCATCTGGGTCACCGAGTCCAACCACAAGCTCTCAGAGATACACCAGTCATTTCATTTATACAATATTTAAGTGATTTGCCTTATTACTGCCACTGGAATGCAATTCAGTCCACAACTTGATGTTTCTAATTTTTAAAAACACTCTTCTAATTTTCAGGTAATCTTATTCTTGGTCATATTATGCCCATATTCTTGGATCGAGCACAGCTCCATCAAGTAGTCAGTTCTGTCCCCATGTTCACTGTATTGAGAATGGATCCAAATCCATGAAGGATTTGAAAAAAGAGGACCAGGGTCAAATTAACTTTTGGTGCATTTCCCGAGATCTTCAAAAGACAAATTGAGGATTCAAAGCACACCTGACAAATCACTAATGTGAATAGAGTATAATTTACCCCAGAGTAGAGTGCTATTAGAAGGTTTGTCTAACCTGCCAATATAATATTGCTGGTTTGTTTCTGGGTTTGGTCTACCTGTCAAAACTTCATCTTTATTATCTCATTCCTGGACTTTCTCTCAGAGAAAGCAACAAGCAGAACGTGTTGGAGATAATTCCTTTCAAATTTTCAATCCTATGGCTCCAATAAAAGGTGCATCCACATTAAGCGTTTTAGCTCAGAGAAGGAACATGCTTTTCAGGCAAACCTTGTGCTAATCTCCACTTAATTGCTCTGTTTTATACAAGGAATGGTCTCAGACTGCACAAAACTAAACTGGAAGATTCACCTAATACACTCCATCTGCACACGGGTGTCCTGCCCACGGGGCCAGACTAAATCTAGTCCGATGGAAAAAAGCCCTGAAGTGTCTGCAGGACAGATATCAGGTCCTCAACACCATCTAAAAAGTTCTTTCTGCTGGTTTGCATTAATTCCTCCTGTAGATTTAGCCAAGAAGGTAATCACTCTCCAGAAAAGTATAACAGAAAAGAATCAGTAAGTCCTAATGTGGACACACAATCTGCATCCACCCTTTAAAAATGATATTATAAGAACCGTTTTAACACAGTACATAAAGACTGTGATACAGACAATGTTCTGTGCCCAAAACCCAGCATTCAAGAGGTTCCACAAAAGAACCATGAGATTAAAGGTGTCTTCTGTGCATACAGGTCAAATAACTTCTCCCAAAACAGGTTTTAAGGTTTTGAAAAATAAACCTAAACTCATTTTAAACATACCCGATACAATAAGTATAACAATCCCCTGGGAAGTTTCTCCATACTGCAATGATTTTTGCAGCCAGCAAACCAGCTCTCGTTTTATAGATGAATTTATCTATTGCTGACTTTAGTCTTTCTATTGTACATTTTCTCTGCAAAACAAATGCCACTCATTAGCAGGAATCTTCTCCACTTACAGGTACCCACACACGAGGACAGCTGCCTATCCATCTTCTCTTCACACGGAATTATAATTGGAGTTTTTCAAGACCCACACAATAAGGCTTGCTTTCCAGCTTCAAAATCATTTCTGTGCCTGACCTTTTATTTCTCTTCACTATTTCCACATCCTTCTCCTCCCAGAGATATCATCAACAGATGGATCATTCCTGAGTTAGTCTTCCCAATGATGTACAGCGGTTCAGGAGCTATTTCTGATGATGGAATAGCACTACTGCTTTTTTTCTCCATTAAGAATTATTACTGAAAGTAAGCCTTTTGGCAACTTTTTAAAATAATTTATGGGCTGTGTGTTCAAAAATCTGTGTGCATAACATCCCTAAAAATCAAAATGGAAGATGGATGTTTATATCCCCTTGAAAATCCAGTATACAACACCTCTACAGTATTTACCACTCTTAAAGACGTTCGGTGCTGCAGCTTCATTCAGATCCTTAGCACACTCATGGGAAAGCCCTATTTTCCTTACTTAAATCAATACATTCAAAGCAGCAAAAGGTTTGACCACTAAGTAGGTGCAGATTTCACCAGTTTCCATCAGGCAGTTTCCATCATTGCTAAGGGACATCAACCTAGTCTATCATCACACACTTTGACAGATTAAACTTCAGTTTTCTGTACAAGATCCTAAGAGGATTCAAATCCATTTTCGTGGCACCTTAATAAAATATCCCAACCACCAGATTAAGTAGAACAACTACTGACATCAGTCAAAACCATAAGCAGGAGACACCAGAAGGAAAACAAACAAGGTCTATGACTTGGTAACACAGTGTCCAGAAGACTTTACATTTTTCCTGTTATCTCAGGGAAGAAATGTGCAGAGAAAACATTAAAAAATAAATAAATTTAGAATTGCTGTTTCATGGCAATTTTAATTTGGCTCTGTCAGGCCTCCTCTGTTTGCATTGTGATCAGAGACTCAAGATATCCCAAGCTGACCCACTGAAAAGGAAAATCGTGGAAATAAAAGAGCTTAGAGAAAAGCCTAATATTTAATTTAAAATATTTATTAAAAATTAAAACTACAGATAACCAGTATCTCTTGTACTATTTTCTCTCAAAAATTCTGTGAGTCTCTTCTTAGATAATTACTGATTAATTAAAGTGGACCCACAGTGGCATCATCCATACATCCAGCATCCCAGGACCACCCAGTGGCAACATCCAAGAGTGAGGTTACAGCTGAGCCTGTTCCTCTCCCCACTCCATAACCAGTTCTCCGAGTCAACCACCTCTTCATGTCCCACGTGTCACATTTTCATGAAGCAGCATAAATGATGATGGCACATGTTTTGTGGGTTAAATTTTCTCGTGTACTTTTAAGGGCATTAAATCTGATGTAAAGCAACTTTGTAGAAAGAACCTCCTGGAGTTGAGAATTCATTAGCATGCCAAAGGAACTTGTTCCAGCAAAGACGATTACGCAAATACCCCTGTGAGAAGGGGAAAGTTCTTTGAAATGTCTCTCATGGTTCAAGACAGCATCTTATAAAGTGTAGAACGATTTCTGAACTGCCCAGATACGCAGAAGGAATAGATTCTCACACAGCGTGTCCCAATTTTAACAGTGTTACTTGCTACACTCACCTAAAAAAATCTTTAGAAACTGGAATTTTCTACTGGTACAAAGAAAATCAGCATATAAAGTGAAAATAAGGACAAAGTGACATTCCATGAAATAAAAAAAAAATTTGTTCTCTGAATCCATAAGTAGGCTATGTGCCTCTATTTTTTAAAAAAATGCAAAACAACCAAAAAGCCACTCAAACTACGCATGGCATGAAATGGTATTTAGCTGAGAGGTCAAGACAATGTTGCTAGAATCCAAGTTTATTGACCATAACTTCTTCCCTCCCCTCATACACTAAAAGCTTGCAGTAACTACAGATAGCAAGGGAAAAGGTTATATCTTATGTGCTGCTTCTGCTTTGTTTAAAATAGCATTTGCTTTTAAACACAAGTTGAACTTAGTTTTAATATTGCTGCTTACAAGCAGGGATGCAGGGATCGTGTAAGACATAGAGTGAAAACAAATGGTGGATTAGGCCAAACCTAAAATCCTAACCAACTAATGAAATAGTAGAAATTAATCAAAAGCATGAAAAGACTCATAACAACAGTGAGTCAGAAATTGGGAACACAGGGACATTGTAAGTCCCAGGAATAAAAGGACATTTAGAAGCTTTATTTTAAACAGATAGAAAGTGATATATTGGAAAAGAGGATATATAAAGCTGTGTTTATGTATCAGAGGATTAAAGGCAAGATATTACTGATCATCTACAGATTAAGGACTTCTGCTTTGGCACATGGAGCACCTGGGTGGCACCACGGAGACCTGAGTTGTGTGAGTGATCTCTTATGGAGCCTTGAGGAAGGAGTTTCTTGTCTGTCGTGTGAACCCATGGATGACTGACCTAAGTTACAACCACCACAAAGGGACAACACAGTGAGGTGAGGTGACATACAGTCACCACAGATGGATACTCCCCAGCACCAAGGGAGTGTTTATTCCTGGAGTCTGTTCCACCCTCTACAAGACTGGGATGACCCAACAGGTTGGAAGACCTACTATTACGTGGTTTAAAATTCTGTTTTAAGCTCAACCTTCCTACCAAAATCCACCATTTCCTCTTGCACAGCTGGACTGCAGGGAGCTTAAATACTTTGACTATTTCTCCACTACAAACTATTGAGAAAATACATAAAGTAGTTTGGAGTAAAGACTTACTTAACATTGGCTACAGTTTTTCCAATTAGTCAGAGCTCAAAATTCATAAGTAGGAAGAAGTAGTTTTCTCAATACTTAACAATTTTTTTTCAAATTGTCTTCTTTTCTGTTGCTAGGAGACTACAATCCCAAAGTATCAACAATGAAGAAGGACATTATATTCAATTTGTATTTATTTTATTAAAGAATGATCAAAACAACTTGTACCTTAAAAATAATGTAAACCAAAAATCTTTTAACTCAGAAAAAATCTAACACAATAATTCAGTGTCTTCAAGGCTTGGTAACTACCTCAATGATGTGTGATATACAGCTCAGCAGTATATCAAAACCCATCCAGCATATTTACCATACAAAAATATAATAAAAGAGATAATAAAAATGGGTGAAAGGTTTATATCACCCTTGATCAAATAAAGCATCTGTTTCTGCCCATTAGAGGGGGGGCAGAGTCAGATGATCCTTGTGTTAAATTATCACACAGACATTGATCCAAGAAGATTACAGAATCATTAAAATGAGATGTAAGAAAATTTTAAAATAGGCAGCAGCGAAAAGCGTCACCCTCCACCCATAAGGACATAAGAAACCAAGCTCCTAAATAATCTTGACAAGAAGGATGCAACAGGAGCTTTAAAAAAAACCAATGCAGTGTTACAGACAATAAAAGAGAAAAATACATAAAATGTTCTTCTGAGTATGATACAGTACTGACATTACTTTTGCAAGCAACATCAAATGCTTTGCAGGATTCTTTATTTGTTGGGTGGATTAATGTTTTAAAGTTTCATTTTTAATAACACTACATAATACTAGACTTCTGCTCCTTCAATATAAATGCACAGAAAAACTGCAAGCTATAAAATTGTATATAGCTGTATTAAAATTATGTATGCAGCTACAGTATTAAAACTAAAATATTTTTAACATACTGACAAAGCCACAATTTCTGACTAGTCAGCTTCTGCAGCTAAACATTGAAAAGAATGCACAGATATTTTTTTTTAAAAAAAAAAAGGTAAACAGAAACATGAGAAGGATACAGGTATTGGAAAAATAGAAGAAAGCAAAAATAAGAGAACTGATGCTTCTTCGGGGTTTGATGATAAGTATGTGAAGATTTTTTTAATTCAGACTAGCAGTTTCTTTTAGTAGGCAGTCTTTGATCCAACTGAAAGGAATTAAGACTAAAAGCAGGGAAATGGTGGTGTTTAGATTTCTTCATGCTTTTTTCTTGCAGCAAGAACTAGTGTGGATGTGTGGCCAAATCACACTATATAAATACAAATCTCAGCTATACAAATAAAAAAATCTGAGAAACACCACAAGAGTTCAATGTGCTTGCCACTCAGACAGAAAATCAAAGACAGTAATGCAAAGTACAAACACAAGCCCGAAACAATTTGGGTAATTTCATTTATTTTCTAGCCCTTGCAGGAAGCTAGTAGCCATATTTGCGATGCAGAATCGCTCACTCATCCTCCAGAAATATCTACCATCAATAAGGAGAGACAGAGATTTCAGTTAAGTTTTCTGCATTGTCTCCAAAGATCTTCAGAGGTGACTAGTTCCAGTGACAACGCGGTACCCGAGGTTACTGTTCCCATTTTATCATTTGACTATTTTAATGTTTTTATTTTGCTTGAACTGGTACCAGATGAACAGACCAATCTAGGAGAGCTCCTTCTTGGACACGTTTTCAGGATACATGTGTTCAGGGGAACTGGACATGGCATTCATGAGAATGAGAATTATGAGAAAGCCAGAATAGGGTACTATAACCAACTATGATACAACTAGCTTGTAGATGGCAGCATAATGCTATTTTATGGCATCTGTACTGCTCCCAAAAGTAACTCTGTTAGTAGGAAAAGTCCCAAGGCTCATTTCAAAACCAACAAAACCACCACCGTGCTGTGGTTTTCACTCCACCAACTTTTGGACACAACTTAACACATTTCTCTCGCCAACGCATCATAGACTTCTCCAGTGAAAGACTGAACTAGAAGCACCAGTGTGTGAGCATCAGAAGTAACAGAATCAGCACTGACACATACAAACCAGTGAAAATTTTTAGGTAACACAGCGTATCTCCTTCTGTCCTGGTAGATATTACCCTGATACACACCAAGAGGACAACGGCCATTTTAAATCCAAACTGCAGAAAGGTGATGAAAGAACATTTTGCCATTTATGGATAAGATAAAGCTACTTAAAGACTATTTCAACTGTCACAACTTCTATATATCATTGTAATCAAGGTATTTTGTGCATTTCACAATATAAGGAATAAGGCGGGCTAATGGCAGAGGCTTCACTGAAAGAAAAGCCATAGGGGATGCCATGAGTGTTCCTGGGCTGAATAATGAACCTCCTCGGTGCATTGGGGATAGTTTATGGTTCATGGAAGCAGTTGCTTTGTATTCAAACATAGTATTTTATGCGAGTTTAAAAGAGAGATCCTTTTCTCTTCACCTTTATTGAAACCTCTTGGTATTAAAAATGTAGGCACATCACATGACCTAATTTGGTAAAGCTACTAATGTAAGATATAAAATAAAACCTTGCTGCTCATAATTACATAAATTGTTAGTGTATTAGTTTTCTTTCCAGCACAGTAGGTCTGAGGCACTGGGAATGCGGGGATGCTGGAGACCCATGGAGACCCACAGAGGGGCAACTGCCTTGCTGGAAGCTCCTTTTGGGGGTTTCCTCTGTGGCTCACGACCTTAAAATGAATCCCTGTGAAATTCTGTATCTCAATCCCTCTTCCCACAGTCATGTCAGAGTTACCTTGAAAGCCACATTTTCTCATTCCTTATCTCAATTCTCCTCTGGAAACCATCCTCCTTCCTTCTCTTCTCTGACTCACGCACCCAGACTGCCTGGGGATTCATTTTTATCCCACCATTTTCTAGCCTGCTTTCTCCTCCATCACCTTATCTCCAACTCTGTGTCCTGTCACTGCCACATTGGCCTCCTCATTGTCAGCTGGACCTTTGGTGAGTATAATATTTGCCCTTGTTTTTGAAAGAGGAAGAATTAGCACATCATTTAAATTAATGCACCTAGCCTTAGTCAATAGGGCCAAACAGAAAGCATACTGTACTGAAAAATACTTTTTAATAATTTTTTTTATTTTGTCATTGAACTTCAGGCCACTAAAAACTCTTCTAACAGAAACAGCTCAGAACAATAAGTGGCAATCTAGTTTTATCTTTCAACCAATAAGGCACTTTTGATAGATGAACCATCTGTATTTTGATAAATGAGGAACTTCATCCACCAAAGCTGGCCTTGCTCAGAGCAAGGTTGGACCACAGACCTCCAGAGGACTCTTCCAAATGACGTTATTCTATTATTATACAATAATCTTTGCAAAAGATTTAAGCAAATCTTTGCTTTTTAGTATTCATTGCAAAAACTTCAGCATTTCTCTGCTATAGAATGAGGTTTTCTCAACTACCATTTTGATTAGCACGATCTGTAGAGACGGAGGGAGAAGAGGATGAATGAAGAAGAAAGTCTGTGCATTTTCATTGAACCTTACACAGTTTTGAGGGTACCAAAATAAAATAAAAAGCTAATTTCAATCAATTGAAAGTCTTTCTGTGTCTTTCCCACTGTTCATCACTCTTCCGCTCTAGGATCCCATATCTCAAGACATTTTGCATCCTCACAGACAGCTGTAACTTTGGGGCTGACGGACACTTTCACTGATGTTAAATAATATAATTACAGCTGGGCAGGAATTGATTACATTCTTCAATGACACTTGTTAGTATGCCTCACATTAAATATTTGCTGAAAACAATCAATCAATAGAGGTTTTTTTTGTTTTGGAAAAAGAACCTGCAAATGTTTGAGAAGTATTAAAACATTTACTTGTGTATTTTTGAAACAAATATACCATCAGCAAGCAAAACTCCAGCTTCATCTAAGAAAAAGATTTTTCACAACAGAACTGGTAAAGCAAGAACAAGGTGCCCAAAAACACAGTGAGATCTACTTCCAAGGCACCAACTCTGCAGGCAGCCGTGCTCACAGCTATGACTTGAACGAGACAATTTCCAGAAGTCCCACCTAACCTAACTCCTTCTAGAATACTATGAAATAACAGTATTTTAGTTCATTCCTGGTTGTTTCCAAATGTAAGCATGTTACCAATAATTTTAAATGAAACATTACAAAAATTTTAAATATCTCAACATTTTTACTTCTTTTACCTTTGTGGTTTGGTTACAGGTATTTGTGAATGCTACAACACGTCACACAAAACAGCTACAGCTACACCAGATTGAACTAATGGACAGTTCAGACCCTTACTCTCCCCCCAACAGAAGAGCACAGAAGCAGTGGAAATACATATTGACAATGCCCAAGAATATTTGCCTGGTCTCCAGGGTCTCCTGCCCCAAAGGTGGCACTTGTATTCAGTATCCCTTTCATTTCATGATTTTGCACAAACACTTTTGGAACCATCTACACTTTCAGCTGATTGATAGCTAAAACTGAGATTGACACCTTCTGTCTTTTACAACTTCAAAGAAAATGTGTACAAGGTTGATTTTTACCAATACTAAAAAATAACTCAATAAAAAATAAAAGCTTTAAAAGGATATTTTTTGTTAGTACTAATTCAGTGGGTGGCTTAATATAAAGAGGTGTAAGATCATTTTCCCTCCAGCAGCTATGTCATTTACACTCTTCAAAAACCTATTCTAAAAACCTGCTGTTGGAATTTCTCTCATTAATTGAGCTAAATAAGTCCCTGAAAGCCTTTGGTAAAACAGACACTAGATTACATTAATTAATCATTTAAATTTTCTTCTGATTTTTCCTTGACTGCCACAGGCAACCCTGCCTCTTCAAAGATAACTACAATGCAAGAACAATAACTACAGTTCACAAGGGCAGCAAGAGAACTGAAACAGGGGTACATTAGGTGAAAATTTCAGCCAATTTATTTGCATCAAATACTCTACCAATTTTGTTGCTTTTAGCAAAGTTGAAATACACTTCTCTTCTGACTTCATTTGCACAACACAATAACAAATTAGGGGGTGGGGGTGCAGAAATATATTTCATTTTTAAGGAATATCTCTCTTAAGTATATGTAGAAGACATTTATTATCCTGCATATACCAAGCGCAGGTGATGGCACATGAGGACTCCTCTTGTCTCAAATTGAATTGGCTCTTTATTGTAAACCTTTTCATGGATTTGCTGCCACCAAAACCAGCAGTCCAGGTGCCACTAAAACCAGCAGTCCAGGTGCCACCAAAACCAGCAGTCCAGCTCTCTCAGTAGGCAGTGCCTTCCTCATGCTTTCCAAAACTCATCCCCCTACAACCTGTGCTTTTTCTTCCTAATTCTATTAATTACTAAATAATCTGATTGATAGTTAAATATTTTTATCCATTATATTCCAAATTTAGACACAGTAAAAATAAAAATGCATGTTAGATCTTATTAACTATTATCAATATAACATGTCAATATAATCATCTGTATACACTGTTCATAAAAATCCTTTTGATATTATTAGTGTTAAACTCTTTTACACAGGTATTAGAGTTCTTAGGCTGAGAAATCTACCTTTTTTTATGTACTTCTGTTCATAATAGTGCTTAGAGACACGGTTTAGTAATGATTTTTATTACAGTTAGGCTGATGGGTGGACTAGACGATCTTAAAGGTCCCTTCCAACCTGGGCAATTCTATGATTCTATAATATTCAAGAATTAAAGACCTTTGTAAAAGTGAGTAGGCATCAGCACTCATCACTTAAATCAAAGAACTGAGAAATTCTAATTTCTTGGGTGATCACACCTCTTACCATTCCATACAAAAAACTACAGACTCTGCAAAGCTGTCAGCATCCAAAGCATAGAGAACTTCAAGGAGTAAATATCACAGTTTCCCCCAAAAAACAAGATCGAGGTTCAGGCACCCAACATTCACTCTCAACAGTGTGTGGTGAATAATCCATATCTCTGATCTCAGATGAAAATCAATAGTTGGGTGCAGTGATTTGCCTCATTTATATGCCAAAAACATCCATTTGTTACTGTGTGTATTTATGAAAAATATAAAAAGCAGCACACAGAAGAATTCACTGTGAAACCTGGATACTGCTTCGCTGGGTGAGAAAGAGGAGTCTATTTCCTAAAAGTTAATAACCTCCTTGTAATCCAGGCAAGTACGAGAAAGATTCTTGCATATGGCGTGTCAAAAAAATAGCATATCTTAGCGTGTGAGGTCACTCAGCTGTCAGGAACAGAAGAAACTGCCTCCTAGACAAACAGCAAACAAGAAATCACAAAGCTCAGTAGCAAAGGAAAGGGAGGAAAATTGTAATTTAAGCAAATTTAAACAGGATGTAGTGTATGTACTAGATCAAACACCCTGTCCCCACAGACTGTATTTATCTACTCAGTCACTGTCAGTATGGACCAGGAACCTTTCCAAAAGACATCTTGGATGTCACTATAATGTTCTCTCAGGTAAAAAAGTTTAATAGTGTGGATGTGGCCAAACTGACTTGAGACTAAAAAACCACTCCATTTACTATGATGTCATAGCCTACTATAGATGTAGAGATGGATTTCGGCTGTGATCCTGGGATGGGTCAACCACACAAGGGCTGACCTCCCTTCAGGTATTTTAGGTATTTCTGGATTGTTCCTTTCCTTCCCCAAAAGTCCTAGGAAGTGGTAAAAGACTTAAAAATTATCTGGATGAGCCCAACAATGTCAGTTAGCAAGAGGCAGGGGGATCAGTATATATTAGGAGGTAACAATGACAATATTTTGGTAGTGGCACTTTGAAGTGGTAGCCCACACTCCCAGTTCAAACCTAAGAAAATCCCAACCTTCTTAAAATTCATTTAGGTGGCACTACTCAAGTTCCTTGCTAACACCTACTTACTTCTGGCTTACACATCCCAGTGGTTGCAGAAAGTAAGTGGATATGTGATCAGAAGTCAAGTAGTCTCCCATGGGGAGATAGAGGATCCTCACCAGCTCTAAAGCCACCGTGGTGTTCCCCATTATCCCAGACTTCAGTGAAATTTAGGCAGGCTGTATCTCACTCAGAAGCTGTTCAGATGGAGGATGCTGTGATTCACCTTCATTTGAAGAAAATAAATGTATAACATGCTTATAGAGAAAATCTCAGAATGGAGATTAAGTTTAAAGTGCCACAAATCAGAACTCAGCTTTAATTTGTGAGTTCTCTGAATGCAGGACAAAGCCATGGAGGAAAGGAACATGAATGCTGTGAGATAGAAAGTACTCCATGACTAGTGATAGGCAGAGATTTATAATTAATCAACAACAGGAATGCAGCACTGTTTTACAAGGCAATAATCCAGCTCCATTCCCTAAGGTAAAGCCTAGGAGAATGAAGGCCGAGTAGTTTATTCAAACAAGGCAACTGGATTATTGCCCCATAAAACAGCATGGCACTGTGATTATTACCTTTGTGTTACATGCCCTTTTAAAATGTTTTTTCCCCATAAATGTTTAAAACCTAACAAGTAAAAAGATCAGAAGAGAAAGGGGACATGGGATAGAAGGTAACACATTTAATATTTTCTTCTAATTTCCTGAAAATGTATCAAGTAAGAAATGTAAAAGAAACTGTTTCAATCAGGGTTATTACAAACAGCAGCAATAAATCCTATTAATAAGCAGCATACTAAGATTTTACGTCTCTCTCATTCCTCACACATATGCTGTTTCCCCCCTCTGCTAGTTCTCTCCCTTTTCACACTCTCCCAAATGCCTCAGCAGTTTTTCTTTATCTAGAATTTTTCCTAACACATTTAAATTTCACATTATACTCGATACACCACATTTCACCAAAACCCAAAACAAGGCGATGACTCAAATATCTTGGAGAATCTTATTAGTGATAGCTCATAAAACTTTAAGCCACATCCAACCTTGATCATCTCTGAAAGAGCAGGACATGTGGAGAATAGAGAGCATCTTGTCTCACTGCCTGAATCCACGTCTCGACTGACTGGCATAAGGCAGCCCATACCACCTGGGTCCAGGGAGAAAAATCACTTGGCCACCTTTTGTTTAGAACAGACCTATTTAGAACAGACCAGTATAATGCATCATAGCCAGTAATCTAATAAAAATTCAATATACCCACTAAAAAAAATCAATTCTGGTAAGACAGTATGAATACTCCAAGGATGGACTAACTTCTTCATCTGAAAAATTAAAATCAAAGTATTAGCTTCATTCACAGTAGCACTAAATATATATGATTCACTGAATAAGAACATGATCAAAATAAGAAAATTCAGACGATTCCCAAATTTTTTTTTTCTGATATTATACTTAGATGCACCACAGCTGCCTCACAAGTTTGATATCTGTTCAAGGTATTGACTTTAAAAGAAAATAACAAGTGGATCTTTTACTAATATTTCATATCTAAAAGCTCTTTTTTTTCTCCTTTTTAAAAACTTCACAATTCCCCTAATAAAAAATTCTTTATAAAGGCAAGCAACCAAAACAAATACGATTTCAACTGACATTGTTTTGAAAACATTAAAAGGAATCCCACTGGGAAATTAAATGGAAATGTCATCTCTAATAATGGGAGAGAATGATTCATAGACAGAATCTAACATTTTAAAATATGTTACCTACATAATTAGAGGAGCCTGATTTTCCAAAGGACCAGTCTCTTACACCTTTCAATAAAATCAAAGCCTAAATACAGATTTTTACAGCCAGTTTCAACATATGTGCTTGAAATATTTGGCGATGCTGCAGAAATCTGGAAAGCCCTGAAAGCATGTTCCTGTTACCTAAGGCACGGCACTCACTGGGTTCCAACTGCTTCACGAATGGCTTTTTGGAACAACTGCTATCACCAATGGCAAAATTACAGCTTGATTTCAAAATATTTGAACTGCACAAAATATCTATAATCATCCTTAAAAATAAGCTGTCCATTTAAAAACACTGGAATACATAGGAACCTGAAATAAGCTGATAAAAAAAATTGGATAAAGAATTATAGGGAAGGTCACAGGCTGTGAAGGGAAGGAGAAAGTTTTCATTTCATTTACTGTCAAAAAAAGTAAAGTCCAAGTTTTGTGTAATACACACAGAAAGAAACAAGATGCTGTGTGTAGACAGCAAAGGTTCAAGTCCCACTATTACCTTCAAGTCCCAGTATGATTCATGACATGCAAGTTTAGACTCTGCCAAAACAATACAGAAAATTTTCTCTGGGCCTCTTTAATTTTATATAAAGCCAATTTTACCTGAAACTGCTAAGTAGTATTCTTAGATTACTACTAAAATTATTTAAAGGATACTGTAGGGAGTCTACTCATCAATATTACAGTCATTGTACCACTACACTGTGATATTGGACTGTGATATTACTCTAAGTGTTCTTAGTAATATAAGTAGTAATCAGGCTGCTGTACCTAATCTAAAGTGATTTATGGAAGAAAAAAAAAAAACAAACACCATATTATTTCCAGGTGCATCATTAGCTTTGTAACTTCAACAAAGAAGTATGTAGTCCTCTTTTGAGCACTCACAGGAGTGAGGAAAAAATCCCTTTTGTGTCATTTAACTGCTCAAAGAGGAGCCAGGGGCTGATATTTTGAAAATGCAGCACGTGAACCCAGTGTTGTACGAGGAGGTGACAACACCTTCTCCAACTTAGTTAAATTTCTCCATTTCCTCTTCAGCACATTGTAAGGTCTGTGCAGGTTCTCTTTGGGGTGCAGCAAACTGGGATTGGACTAACAGAAATGATGAGTGCATGAGGATTATTTGGTGTCCTCAGCACCCAATAGCAGGAATGAGAGCCACAAATCTATTTACAATATATAGAGAACAGAATGGTTGGAGGCGTAAATTCTCAATAAAAAGGAAAGTATTAACTGAGATGTTGAGGTTACTAAATGAAGATCTATGGGCTTTAGTTACAGTGAAGGGGAGAGTGGTGCTGTGACTGATAAACAAACATTATCACCTCTGTTATCGTGACCATTAAAACTGAATAGAAAAGTCAGGAGATTAAATAAAGTGGATATTTAATAAAAGCACTGAGCAGTGCAAGTGTTGATGGTGCACAACGTGAGCTGAACTTACGGACAGAACTACAGCCAGAAGTCTCCAATTCAGGCATCCTAAATATGTGGACAGAAAAAGGCAGGAGAAAACTTGAGTACTTCAGCAGAAAACCCAAATAGAAGAAATTGTGTTAGTCTCCTTCAAGGTAGGAGAAGGAGGGAAGTACCCCCCAGGGCAGGGTGTTGGAAGTAGATGATCTTTAAGGTCCCTTCCAACCCAAACCATTCTATGATTCTTTAATTTTAGTGAAATGAAGGTCCTGCTTTTAAGTCCATCAGTGCTTAAGATTATAGGAAGGGCACTCCAAGTTTTCCATCAGATATTTTGACATTTGTGCCTCATAAGACTTCTGGGCTCATCCTGAAAGATATGCAAATACCACGTTTTATTTTCACATGTCCTTCTGAAAGGCAAGTTAAGCATTCAGCGTGCCCGTCCCTCGCATATATAACAGCATTCCACAAAAGACTGCCTGAAGCCCAAAGGCACAGTTTAAAACCAATAACTGCATTAGCTAACTAAATCTATAAACTTTTTATACATAAAAGACAAGTCACTTGTAAAGAAAAAAAAAAGTGAATTTGAGGCAACATAAGAAACTCCAACTCCCAGCACAGGCAATGAAAAGGAAATGCATTACTAGAGGGTAGGTAGACAAGGACTTTCCACATTCGTCTCATTTTTATCTATTACAAATGAAATTACAACGATTTACAACACAACAATTACAGAGCCTTTGATCTAAATGTCACTCAGAAACTCTAATTTAAGCAAATGTACAAACTAAGTTCAATACCAGAATGTCAGGAAAATTTACCAGAAAAAAAAAAGTCTTTAAACGAGTTCTATGACATCTGATTATAATGAGAAAAAAAACCAAACCCATAAATGTTTTAATTATCTCAGAGAAGCCTATGAGCATAACAACACACACACCACTCAACAAACACACCACTCCATATATATATATATTTGTATAGAAAAATACACACCACCCCTCAGATCTTTAAATAAAATCTCCTGTGTGAAAGATAAGTTTAGTAACACACATCGGTAAGTTAGAAATAAAAAAATGCATATAAGAATGTTAAAGTTATCCAAAAGTAAACAAAAAGTGAACATAAAGAAAACTCCAAATATGCTAAAAAAATTCAAGCAAGTAAAGGGTGCAAATAACTGACTAATATGCAGTAGTAATACAATCAGATTATTGACTCTTAATATGTTGTCCAAAATGTAATTATTTTAATTGGCTGGATTCCCTCCTACCACAGCAAAGCAGGACAAAGATAAAATACCCTCCTTTCCCTGGGAGCGTAAGAGGTTGCTCATTTACTACCCAAGCCTGTAGGGCAGGGGAAATCAATGCTGCCGTAGGAAAGGAACTTTCACCAACAGATTTCTCTTTCTAATAGGAAAAGAAATATGATGACAGGAAATATCTACATAGGCACTTCTTGGAAGTTCTCAGCTAAAAACATTTGTTTTCACTTATTTTTCTTCCTCCCATTTTTGTAATTTTTTTTTTATTTTTTCACTATCTGATTATGTTAAAAATATTCTTTCGTTTGAAAACTACATTTCGCTGCTGAACTTTCCTTTTTTTATGCAAAAGTCAGAGTAAGAAAATAGTCTGAAAGTTCACAAGAACAAGACTAAAACAACACATCTCTCCTTCCTGTTCCAGAATACTATAAGACTATAACTTCAAAATACTATAAGAAGAAAATTAAGAAGATAAGAAGATAAAGAAAACAATTAAAATATCAAAGAAGCCCTTCCATGGATGACCCTCACTGCTGGAAGGACCTCAGGGCATGGAGCTGCTCCAGCCTCACCTCCACCACGAGCAGTTACTACCATCCAGATTTTCTGTTAGTTACTCAAATTTTGTTAGTTTTGCTAACTAAAAGGGATCAGTTTTGAAAGTAGAACAAACTGGAAGCAAGTCCAACTGATGGAATGTAGTTTTAGAAATGTTACATTTAATTTCTCTTTTTTCATACACTGTACCAATAATCATTTAAAAAATGGTTTGGAGGTTCTGGAGAGAAAATGTAGTCCATCAGTCTGTCTCAAGGTAGAATTTTGTCATCTCTGATACCTGTTTGCTCAACCTGATTCTGGGATGGATGCTCCATCCCTGGAAGTGTTCAAGACCAGGCTGGATGGGGCTTTGAGCAACTTGTCTGGTGGGAGGTGTCCCTGCCCACAGCAGGGGGTTGGAACTTGATGGTCTTTAAGATCCCTTACAACATGAACCATTCTCTGATTTTACAGATTGGTACAGTTAGATGTTCTGAAGTCCCAAAGATCATCTATTCCAGTACTGCTCTATCTGTATCCTTACAACCTTTTCCCTGATATCCACAGGCATGGAAAACCTATTCCGACCTTCCAATTTACAGCAGCCTTTTACAGAAGTGGAAAGTGTTATCAACTTCTCTTCCTTAGGCTAAACAACACAAACTTTCTTTCTCGCTGATAATATTTTCTAGACCTGTGATCCTATCATTTCTGTCCTCTGGAATATTTCCAGCTAGACCCTATTTTTCTTGAAATGCAATGCCAAAATCTTAAAATGTGCATTACTTCATCTTGTACCCTCCTGCCAGAAAAACAGGGCAAATGACAGAGAGATTGTGCCACATCGACTCA
>BJBW01004386.1:0-18259 GCA_004320125.1 Scolopax mira
CCCTCCCAGCATCTCCATGGCCTCCTCTGGCCCCGCTCCCACAGCTCCATGTTACATTTTGAAAGAATTGCTCATTTTTTCCAAAGTCAGGGTTACACAGGAAAAGGACTGTGAACGTGGCCAGGTTTGGGTGTTGGCCACGTGTCCCCAGGACACACATAGGGCTCAGGGAATGGGAACCAGACAGGCTGCAGAGATGTTCTTTCTGTAGAAAAACTTACCCAAACCAGCTTTGATAATTCCCCCCCCCCTTTTAACGAATTTCTGGGCTGTGTGGACGATAGGATTTTCCATAAGATTCGTAGCAAAGCGCCTGCTCCACAAACCGCAGCTGCTGCCGGTGCCCACTGTCAAAGCAAACTATTGAAATAACAAATGGGCTCCACTTCCTCAGAATGTGTAAATGTCCCCACTCCGAGTTAAGCTGTCAGCGGCTGAAAGACAATACCATTGACATGTACCTGGCACCAGTTCCCGGGGTTTATTTTTTTCCTGGAAAGCCGTTTTTGGGCGACAGAGCGGCGTCCGGGTTCCCCAGGTTGTTGTGCTGACGAACTGCAGCGGTGGCGAAGGCGGGGGAGCCTGACAAAATCTCATTAATCATTTTAAATTAAATCCAACATTCCTCCCCGCTGCTGCCCAGAAGAAAGGGGAGACTTTGACAAAGGAATAACTCTCTCGGAAAAGAGCCGGTACCCCCAGCACGCCGCTTGCAGAGAAATACACCCCCATTCCGTGGTGGGCACACGCACAAGAAGTAGTATTTTTAAGCTTAAAAAAATAAATAAATAAATGCTAGCCAGCTGAAAAGGGCTTTTTTTGCTTGTTTTCTGTGACAGGAGCCGGGAGCGAACCACAGCTCTTCGCTCTTTCAATGAACTGCAGGTTTTTGCTTTCTCGTTCAATTTTAAAGCAAATACAGAAAGTTAATTTTTAAGGGAAGAAGTTTTCGCAGAAGGATGGAATTATTCTGTGTAAATATTTTCTGACCCGCCTCTTCTTTAAGTTGCCTTTACAGGAATGAGAAAGGAAAACTGCAGATTTACTGACCCCACAAAAAGCAAAAAGCAGCGGAAGGAACGATGTGATCCCTCTGAAGCTTCTCCTTCAGCACCCACTTCTCTCCCTGATCCGGGCTTTGAGTTAATTACACACACGGTATGGCCAGTCTTAACTTTTAACATCTGATAAATAATACTAGTGGCTCATGTAAGATTTCAGTTTACTAAAAATCCCTATTCTAAGCAGATTACACAAGCCTGTGGTTCTCTTTCGGGCGAGAGGAGACACAGGAAATCCTTTAAGTCTGTCCTTTGTCCGCTCTAATGGCGGTAGATTTTACAGCGGCCAAGAACAAGTCACCAGCCTTAATGTTTATTAGTTCTGATACTCCCATGAAATATGGGAAAAGAAAAAATAAAAAAAAACAACCCTCCAATATAAGGCAAGAAAATTTTGACTTTTCTAAATACCTCATATTGTTATTTGGACATTGTAACACGATCGAGTAGGCAGACTGCCATTCTCCTTTGGTACTTAAAATAATTTAATGCTTGTTTTTCTAAAAAAAAACCACCAAAAACCCAACTATAAAAGGCATCAGATTGCACAGCAACACCCTCACCCAGAGAACCAAACTATTCCTGCTTCAAAATAAAATAAAAAAAAAAAAAGAGCACTTCCCCTTGATGGATTTGTTAATGCGAAGCACATCAAGACGTGCAGCGCACTGCAGGGGAAGCAGCAACGCTTCTTTGCCCAGCTCGACAGTTTATTTTCCTAAACCTGTATTTTTAAACTGTTTATAATTTTGTTTTTTTCCACCGTGGGGGTGGCAGGGAAAGGTTGACGAGAACAAATTGATTTTTTTCTTTCCTGAATGCTACTTTCTTGCCCGCGTGAAAAATTGACAACTGCATCTCTAACTTACCGTTGTTTGGGCTTTTGTGTGTTGAAGCAGTTTTAATGTTATTTAAAAAAAAAGGCAAGGCTGCGTGAATCTGTTGTTTGGAGTATGAATGGAAGGTCTTCAAGAAAGAAAGTTTTGAGAAAAAAGAAAGTTTTGAGAAAATGGAGAAATTTGGATGGACACAGGTGTCATGGTCACCCCTGTGACCAAAGAGCATGTTCTGTCACATGTCTGTATATAAAAATCAGCAAAAAATTCAAAACGGCCCTTTGGAACCAGCTTTAGTGTCTTTTAGGACCAGAATAAGCCTTGGGATCCTCAAGTTCTCCCAAGTGCCTGATCCAGCAGCTATTTCCACATCACACCACTGAGGGCACTTGGGGACACCCAGGTCAATAAAGTATCTACTACTATTTTCTTTTACAGCGTCTGTGGTGAAAGCAACTGGGCACTGAAGAAGCCACTGCCTGAAACCTTGTTTTCTAGAGGACTTCTGGAGGACAAGTAAGAGAATTCAAACTTTTATCTTTCTCACTTTGCAAGAGTGTATTGTTATACCTGCTTGAAATGTGTTTTTAAGACAGAAAATTGCCTAAATTAATGAAAAGTCTAGAAAAAAAATATTAAAAATAATTCTCTGACACTTTGGAGAAAGACCCCAACTTCAAAAGAAAAAAAAAAAAGGCCAGAAGAAATGTCCATTGTGTTTTGTGCTTCTTGGTTACCTCTGCTGGAACTCACCCTTGCTGTGCCGGGTTGGCTGCCGGGTTGGTAACAACGTTGGGCACCATCCAACACTCCACAGAATCCCAGGTGAAGATCAGATGCTGTTGTCTGTACATGATTCCGGGTTGGTTTGGGGTGATTTTGGGTTTTCTCCCTTGGGACTCGTGCCTTATGGAATCTTTAACTCTACCATCCTCTTTCTAATGTATGGCCTTGGAGCTTTCTAAACCTCGTTAAACGATGTACTTTTCTATTCCAGAAAACCCACGTTCCGGCTGCCCGGAGGCTTTGCTCTGCATCTGTCTGAGGATGGGAACTGAGGAAATTAACTGGAAATTAAGAGAAATGCGGATTAGCAAGTCATACTTTTGGATCAGACCGAAATCAGTATCACTGATGCCACCACAAATACCGGTCAGAAGAGAATCGGGCCTCGCTCTGCATTTGTGGTTTGCGAAGAAAATATGTCCTGGTAAGATTGGTTTTAATTTCAAAATTCACAGAATTCTTCCTTTTAAGCATAGACCTTCTGAGGGGTGTTTTCTAGAAAGCTGTATCATGAGATCACTTTAAGGACCACAGAGACGCTTCTCCTTAGTGTTGATTTTTCAGATTACATTAACAGTTTTGCAACTTGCCATCTTTTTCTTTTCTCTGCTACACAAACACAAAGAGCATTTACATTTGATCAAAGGTAATGTAATAAGAAAATACAACTTTTTTTTGAGGTGCATTTTTTGCCCTGTCATTTTTGTAGCTCTTATGTGGACTGTACCTAAGACAAATGTAACACCCCCCTCGGTGCCAAAGGGAGAGCAGCAGCTTGGGCAAAGCTCCTGCCTACGAGGGGTAGGACCCCCGTTCAATTCCTGCCTCTGCCACAGGCTTCCTGCATAAAAAATCTGCAAAAGAATTGTGTGAAGAGCAGGCTGGAGACGATAAGTTAACTCAAGTGAGTGCATATAGCTTGAAATACCTTGCTACAAGTGCTCTGTCATCTCCTAGAATAAACTTTACTGCAGCACCCACACCATTTCACCTGAATTACGTACCTGAGGTAGTCAGCAGTGTGAAAAAGAAATGCCAAAGAAAGAAGTGCAACACTATTTTAAGAGATAAAAGGAGGAATTTTAGTTAAAATATTTTACAATAAAATAATTATGATTATAAACCTCTTTAGTTAAATATATACACATTACATGGTATTCTAAAAAGAAGGAACTTATTAAAGTTTCAAGCGGATCTAATGCACAGAGTCACCACTTTGTCAGCTCAGGCTGCAATGTCAGTTGAACATTCGTAAATGGCCGTGTCAGACTAATGGCATTGTTTTGTGCAAAAACCTAAAAAAATTATATAAAAAAAAAAAAACAAACTCCAAACCCTTCCGTTCTCCACGGTAAATAGATAGAAAAAGTAGTTTACACATACACACACACGGACACACACCAACTTTTGATTGCGTACAGAGGTTAGAATGACCAGCACTAAAATAACCCCCATCTCTACAAAATAATTCATTTCTGGAATCAAGGTAATTTTTCAAAATTACAAATGTTAAGTGCTAGCAAGTTGTGCTTTTAGGCAGCCACGTGGCCGATAAGGTAGATGTTGTCGTAAAGGTGCCCTACAAAATCCTCGCTGATGTTCTGGGCGGCTCGTCGCGTGTTGCGGATGAACTCCCTCTTTGACATTTTGTTCTTCACGTGAGGGCTGGTGAGATCGATGGAAAGCAGGATCAGAGAGTAGCACAGCACGTAAACTGCATCTAGACCAGAGAGAGTAAATAAAGAGATAAAATTAAAAAGGAAACTGTGAGGATTAAAGATATTATTCCCTGTCCGAGAACCGTACGGTCTTCCTCATCTGGGCTTATAATTATATTTATAGACACATATGTAACCACTCAAAAGGGTATCCCAGTGAAATATCATTTCATACAGCAATTTTCAAAGTAATAATGTCAGCACAACGCCGATTCACAAATCTCTTAATATTTCTACATTAGTCCAAAGTCTTTATGCACGTTCGTTTAAACAGATTCTTGACGTTCTTGTAAACTAAGGCCACCATCCTGCTGACGCTTATCTTTCAATATGTAAGCAGTCTCCCTGCCCAAACCCAGCCAATTAGAAATGCTCGTTAATTTGAGTGAGGCCCAGCAGCCCCTCTCTGTTCTGCTGGGCTATCCACAGGGTAAAATGTTAAGTGCATAAAGTCTTTGCAAGAGGGGCCTTGGAGATACTACAGAGCCTGAGTGCAGACAAAAGCAAAGGGAAGAGAACATGAAAACAAACCCCACTTATCAACTGGGTCTCAGAAAGAATGTCTTGATTTTGATTTTTTTCAACCCAAGTGGGATAGGGCTGGTACATGAGCCCTCCCCATGCCACCTCTGTACTTCCAAAAATACTTCTTTAGGCGTTTATTATAAACAGCAGCCCCAAAGAGAAATAGAAAGACCGCTCCACTGAATCAAAGCTCTCTTTTTTTAAAATTTTTTTTTAATTTGCTTACCGGGGCTGAGGCCGAGCTCTCTCATCAGGTCGGGGTTGCAGGCGCAGAACCGGTGGGAGAACTTGGTGATGAGAGTCTCCAGGTACTCGCCGCGCTCCTCGGGAGCGTGGATGTGGCGGAAGAACTCTCGCAGGGCGTTCGGCAAGAACTGGTTGCGGAAGTTGTGCAGCGTCACCAGGTCATCCAAAACATCTCGCCTGGTGGAAGGAAATCCCCCACAATTAGAGAAATTTCTTTGAACCGTTTAAAGATGAAAACGCCAGGCTTAAAAAAAATTAAAAAGGAAAGCTTTAGAGTAGTTTACGAGCTTTGCTTTTTGCTGCAAGACAAAGAAAATTATCACTAACGGCACAAAGATAATGGAAACACATGCTCTTCAGACACAGTAGTAGCCAAATAGTATAAAAATGCACATTCATCAGAATTCTGTTTCTTTATAAGCAGATTGAATTACTGTCTTTTTCTAATGGCTTTGTCGGGCAGTTTAAAGGAAGCAAAGCCTCTATGTAGACTAGAAAGGGAAGAGATTCGCGTGTGTCACAGATTTTGGTGCTTACGTAGAAGCTGTTACAGGAGCATCTTGTTAAGACCAGGCTGAAGTTAGATAAAGTTTGCTCAGAAAAAACCCTTTAAAATCCAAGTCCATCAGAGTGCGCTGCTCAGAAGTGTTTTCCACTGACCACAGAAATCTAAAGGATTCAGCCTGTTCTAGGTGAACAGATGTGCAAGAAACATCTGAAGGACATTTGGAAGCAAATTTAAAGTGAACCAAAGAATATTCTCGTATGTTTATCCTTTCCATTAAACATTTCAGTACTAAGAGGGGAGTTTCAACATTTAGAACCCTAATTTTTATTTTTAGTGCCTGCTTACGCTCTGTTTATGAAGGGAAGATGAATGGCTGTAGGGGCTGCTAATATCAACTTGTAATCTCATACGTTAAATGGTTTTGTAATTTTTTTTCTATTGCCAAATAGAAGGATAATCTGAATTTTTACAGCCCAGGACTCCCAGGGGTGAAATACCACAGGGCAATTCCTTTTAGTCCTGTTCTTCCTATTTAGGTCCAAGTTATTACTCTCCTCCTCTTTCAACTCCCCTTGACCATGTTGGTGCTCCTCTCTCCTGACTCCGATCTACCCCAAGGTGATCAAAGGGTGAGAGAAAGCACTGGGGAGGAAGAGGGTGGTAGAGCAGGGAGAGGAAGCTCTCTGGCATCGTAGAAGGTGGCAGCAATTTCCAATCTTGAGAAAGATCAACCAAATAATGGTTAGATGATTCAACAGGAGTTGCAAAGCCATCATCACTTGGGAAAGTGATAACTGCTTTTTCTGATTAACATCCATATGAGGTGGGAAAAAGAGAAACCTCAAGTAATGAAAAGAAGCAGCAAAATATCTATAAAATTTAAATGTCATGTAGCACAAAAATTGTGCAGTTTACACATTCACTGTAACTTCAAACCAATTTAGGCCCAGAACTGCAAAAATTCTGGAAAAGCAGAGATATGAGATTTACCAGTTACAGGTGGTCTCCTCAGGGGTTCCTATAGAGCATTAGTCCCAAAAATACACAGAAACCCATGAGTAACTGTTCAGATTTAGCAGCAGCGTTACTTAGCTGCATTTTCTTACATTTTTACCTCTTCAAAATTAGATCAATACAAGCAAAATGTTGTCAAATGGTGTTGTACGCTGAGAAGGAAGAGGAAACAGCTCAAGAGAAATTCCAATTACCTTTCATCAAGGTAGATTCTCAGCTTCTTCCAATTTAGTGTTCTTGTGCAAAAGATAAACTTTGCTATTTCTTTCGGGGAATCGTCCAGTATGCCCTTGGACATAAAGTAGTTGACGCCCTGGGGTAAAATACACATATACATAAATATGTTTAATCTTTATAATGTGTTTAGGAACAAGATACTTGGCAACGTAGGAACGTAATCCTATTAAATTAGTTGAGGTTTGTTTTCAGAATGATTCCTCTTCCTCAAAAATCACGTTTCAACATGCACAATACACTCTAAAAGTATAAATCAAATGCAGAGAAACAATTTATTGTTATGGTTGAGATTTTACAGAGCCTCATAGTAGGAAATTTAAAATTATGAACCCTGTCACGGGCATGAGGGTTCTTTAGTGTTTTCTTTACAGCACAGACCAGTATTTTGGTTTTCATACTTTTGTAATTGTAAATAAAATGTTGCAGGGACCATAACTTTCAATTTTGTAACTTTTGTAAATAAGAAAATCTTAGCCATAATGTGTTTAGTCTTTAATACCTTTAATTAAAACACTAATGCTCTCACATGGATACGATGTACCACATTCAAATAGATGCATTAAATGCATTTGTTTAAATGTGTAATAATGCAAATAAACACAAGCAGGCTGATTTCAAAGCAGAGGTAAATACCAACATATAGAAATATGCATACACATAAATAAGAACACTGTGCCTAATACACACACACAAAAAGTTTAAAAAGATAGGACAATTATTTATATTTTATATCCATGTTATGGTTTCCAGAATTTTCCACACGTTGCCAAGCACACATTTCTTATAGAATATATATGTCGAATTTAATTGTAAAATGTTTCAGTGATATTCTGGATTCTTTCTGTTCATTGAAATATCCTAAAGCATAAAACTAGTTTCCTTATGACCCCAGAAATCAACCCCTCCCAAAAATTTAGAATAAATGCTTAAGATGTCAATAACACGAGTGAGATGCCCACAAACACCTGTAATATTATCTAGCTGTTTTTATCAGTCCATAAATTTTGCTTACATACTTACAGAAAATAGCAGTTAATCAGCATATTTTTTTTGGTTATAAGATTGTTGTAATAAAATTACAAGCAAGATAAAAAAAAACCAAACCCCAAATCTTAGCAACTTTGGGTCCTGTTTTTAAGAAGAATCTTTATTTAGGACCATAATGACACACGTATTGGGCTATAAACTGGCACTTTTTCCCCTGTCACTTGTTTTACCACCCTATTCTGTTACGGCCTTGACACTCCCAGCTCCATTTCTACCTGCTCCACAGAGCTTTTCCATTCATCTAATCCACATGGGATAGCCAAAAATCAAAAAAGTTTCCTGTTTCAGCATTGTTTTCATGTCTGCCTTGATTCCCTTCTCTGAGCATTTCAGTACTGCAGTCAACATCAAACCTCTTGTAGATGCCTGTGACACCTCTTGTTAGAAATGCATACAAACCAACCCCACACGTTCTAAATTCACAGCACAAAAGTTTTGGAGTCAGTATTTTTCTACAAAGAGACAGGATTTATCTTTTTATTATTTAAATGGAATTGTTGGCAAAGTCAAGAGTTGGGAGACAATTAAGGTTTTTACCTAATGCACATTTTAAAGCAGTGCAGGAAAATCTAGGACAAATGCATTTGTCAATAAAGACTAGTTTCACTTAATATTAAAAATTTCAAATTTCCCATAAGTGGCTGTACGCATGCTCTACTTATTTAGCCTAAATAGTGTTAAAAGGTGACTAAGGAAATCACTAGTAGCATTTTACATTAACATTTTTAGGTGATTCATAATTCTGTGAGTGATGTGCTTTTATATTTTGGTAGCATTTCCAAAGTACCAACATAAATGCTGATTTTTTTCTAGTCTGGACCATATTTTAAAAAAAGACAACTTTGATCACCAACCAAATTAAAAGAGTCTTAAATAAAAGCTGATGAAATATAGGAATTCAAGTTTAAATACTAGCTTAATTATTTAGAGAAATTTGGGGGCAGTGACTATCATTTTATTCTGTTTCTATACTATTTGGCACAGTAAGGCTTTGATTTCTAATTGGGGCTTTTAGGTAACACTAACATTATTAGTAAATAATAATTAGACATACATGGTATTAGTATTCTCATTTTTCGAGGGAAATGTAATATATTTCATGGTACATATTCTAGAACTAACCACACACTACTGATGTTATATTTTCTAATATAGGATTATTTTCCTAAATTTTTTTTTTCTAAGAAATAAATCAAGTCATTTGGTGACAAATGCAGACACGATATAAAACATACATCTCAAACAGTGTCTCTTTCACTGGATGTTTTTAAAATACAGTCTCAGTGTTACACACTTATGATGCCAGAAATCACAAGTAGAGCGTAGAAATATTTTTCCTGTTATTCAGAATCCATAACTAGTGAATTACAAGATTTAAAGTTCTCTGATTTAATGTAGTTTTCAAAAGGTTTCAGCTGTGTCTGGTCCATTCCAACTTTTTGGATAAATCATCACAAAAGAACATATACTTTTAACCCCATTCTTAGGACAGATAAATCAGTGCATCTCAAAACTGGCTTGCTTAGTAGATCACTACGAAACAGGGTAAGTTTTCAAAAAATTTGCTTAGAAATATATAGCACAGGTATGTTCCATCTCTACAGACTACATATGATTAAAAGCAAGGCAGGGTAGTTTTATGCAAGTGGTCAACAACGCAGTTATAATCAAGGAAAGGTCAGAAGACTGACCTCTCTGGCCAAAACTCAGGGCAGCTGGTAGCGAAAGAGACAGTGAGAAGGGCAGAAACTGCTTCTTATAAGCACTGAGAGTTTCAGCACAGTCCAACAGATCCATCAAAATAAATGCTATTCAATAAAATCAGTTAGAATTGTTACCATCAGGTACAAAACAAAAATTAGATCTTCTTTCCCGACTGAATGACCAAAGAATTCTCTTTTTCACCTTTGGTTCCAATTTTAATTACAGAGCATAGCCCCATGTAATGAATTTGACAAACTATTTGGTAGGGAGTTAGAAATAGTATACAGGAAGGGTGGGAAATAACTTCTGGTCCCTTACAAATTCAGAATCATAAGGTGTGAGGTATGAAATGAGCACTGCGTGAGAAACGCTTCACATACACCATATAATCTCTAGAATAAAATACAGCAGAGACCACGTCGGCAGATTAAACAATGTAATAATTCATATTGAAGGATTAACACTAACACTAAGCCACCCCCTTCTCACCAAAGAAATAAAAACCAAGTTACAAAATCTTGGCTACAATGGTGCTGCCATATGAAAAAAAAAACAAACCAAAACCAAACCAAAAACCAAAGAAAAAAATAACGAGAAACCAAACATGCACTGGGTTGGGTTTTTCTCCAGATTATGTGAGATGTGATTAGGTACATCTGTTGAGCAGAATGTGAGCACCTGCTGGGAATCAGGCAAGCTCATGCACACAACCAAGACGTGAAGTTACAGCAGATACCACAACACCATGCACACGACAATGGCCAACCAGAGAATCCTACCACAAGGTGTGGAGATGCTCGTCCCTACCCCGTGAGCCACCGCTAGCTCTGGAGCTGGTGCTGGGGAGCCTGGTTACCCATTTTCATGACATGGGACGTGTCCTTTGGAGAATCTTGCTCCTGTGGCTTGTAAGTATTCCTATTTTTACAGTAATTTGATCAGGTCTGTTATCAAATGTAAAGCAAGAGTTTGGCAGGAAATTCGAGACGCAATTTGTACTAGTGGAATGGTCACATCATAAATTCCAGTCACAGTGTCCTTGTCAGAATAATTCTGCCAATATCACAGTGGTAAACAAGAAAAGCAATAGTATTTGTGAATTCTCCCAGAACTCAGGCCCTGAATGATTCCTGCCAGGCTATGGTGCTCCACAGGGAGAGAGGAACAGAAGCCCTTAGGAGATACCCTGAGGTTCTCAGCTCTCACTAGGCCTGAAGCAGAGGGTTTCTTCTACTATTGTGCAATATAACTATGATGAAACCAGAAGTAAGTGTAGCATAATAAATTTAACATATAATTTAGGTCTATTAGCCAACAGTAGCGAATTAACTCCTATAAGGTAGCTCTAATTTGCAGATCTGGATTTCCTTTAAAAATAATGCATCTTTTACTCAGTGCCTTTTGTGAGTACTCCAAATGCTTTAAGCCTACCAAGATGATTTTAAGTTAGGTTGGAATTATAAACTAAGACAGTTAGTGAAAAAATACATTAAAACAAATTGGAAGACAAAGAAAAATTTGGGCTGATAAAGCTATTACCAGTTAAAACTCGGTATGTTCTTGAAAACACGTTCAAGTTATCTAAATATTGCGTCTCATTTGAAAAGTGTTACATTTATTACTAAATTCACTAAAATCCTGCTGAAAATCAATGTTAATCACTCCTGAGGCAAAGTGCTGATAAGGCGTCTCAGCACCACGTGTCACAGCTCAAGTCAGAGCTCTGCCAGAGAAATTACAAAATACTGTAATTTGCGCCTAATAAAAGTGGGTTTATTTATCAAGCAGAATATGAGATAAAGCAAGAATTTAAACCAAATTACATTACTGTAATGATTCCTAAGACTGTTTTATTTATTTCACCCCACGGTCACAAGTTCATGTTTTCTGTATCACATCAGCAGAGCAAACCATTGGCTCCTATAATTTTATCTTTTCATGTCTCTTAATCCTTTTCCTATTTTGGATTTATTCAGTTACCACTTCCTTGTACATCTCTAAATAATGCCGGGAGTTAACACCCCTTTTTCCCAGTAGTGTTTACCTTCTTTTCCTGGATAACGGGAAGCAGGAGTCTGGTTTTGTACCCAAAAGACTCTCTCTGTCACTTGGGTGTTAATTGCGTATCTCCCAGGCAAAAGCTGTCTACTCTCAAATGCTTTTCTTCTTGGAAATATATAGAAATCAAGTTTTCCAGTGAGTTATGTGAATTAGTAAATGAGCAACTTTTCATTTGACATGGGGTATTTTTTGAAAATAATTATATGTTGTTATATACTATAAAGAAAGATTGTGTTTATGCGTAACAAACCCACAGAAACAAAACCATACTGATCTTTGGGATGTCTTTCCATAGTATTTCAAGATTTGCTCCTTGAGAGTGGACATATTTTAAAATCCCTTACAAGAAACCATAATTGTCACAGAAGTAATCGGCGTTACTTTATATCTCACCCTGCTTTAACTGAAGTGGGATCAAACTCATACTCTGCAGAGGCATTTTAGCAGTTTAATTTACGTGAGCGTGTTATTGTCCTTTTTAAATTCCCTGTTCTCTTCAATTGGGATCTCTGCTCCCTCCTAAGTCAATAGGTGGTTATGAATTTCTGGCATCCGTAGGTCAGACTGCTGTACAGAGTGCTGAAGAGGTGAGCCATGTAAATGATGTGCACCATATGCAAAAAAAGATCAGGTTGGGGCTGTAACTGGATATTAACCATTCCTACAGTAAACCACACACCTAGTAAAACTTGGCTTTAATATGGCTATAATTATACAGCAACAATCACAATTATTTTAACTGTTTATTATGACAGTTTACTTACCTCATCGGGGTTGGCATTAAAGGTGAGACTGCCCTCATCTAGCTGCATATACAATTTTCTAAAAGAAAATCCTAGAGGTGGATTCTTATTGTATATAGAACAGTGACCCCAAGTGGATTTGCACAACCTATGAAAACAGAATCAGTCTGTTATCAAAGTTTTTTTCTGCATTTCATGTATTTTACAGAAGCAAAGTGCAACCAACAGTGCAAAGCCAAACACTCAAACCATAGGGAAAATTAGAACCAGGTTGCTCAGAACACTTAGTTATTGAGCCTTTTGCATAATCATTGCTAAAAGTCTTCATTTATACGCTTACTGTTTTCTTCTCCCACAGGTTTTAGTGTGTTTGAGTGCAATCTCAAAACATATCCCAGTAGGTGGCATTGTAATGACATCCAGGCAGCTGGGACCTCTGGCACTCCTGGCACCTGAACACTGGGTAACTGGGACGAGTTGCTCTCCTGTGCCAGGGGGACACTATCAAAAAAAATTGTATTGGGCACAAAATGATGCCATTAACTCACTGCTTTCAGGTCATTGTCCAGTCCTAATTACTTGATCCAGCCCCATCCCTCTTTATCTCCCATCACTTTTCAGTTTCTTTCCCTTCTATCCCAACCCAACTCCCTGGCTCAGTTTCATCAGGCTCTTTGATGACACCATATTTGCTAAATCAGGACATATTTTCACTGTCAAAGTGTACATTTGAACTGAGTATTTGGAAAGATTTCACTAAAACTGCCTGAGCTATTTCCCAAGGCAAGCTCAGAGGAAAATACCTATTTTTTTCCCAATATGTTAAGAATATATGCTGCATACAACTAAGAAGCTCTAGTACCTTCAAGCTTTGGTCCAGGGACCTACCAACCACCCAACTATTACTATAATACTGCTCACTGTCTGCTAAGTTAAGGGGTAAGAATATGTTGTGAAAGAAGAAAGACCATCTCCTCTACAGATCAGTGTAATTTCATGAGTCTTTCCTGCTGTAGTAAAGTCCCAAATATCAAAGAAAATATTTTTCATTAAGTTTTGATCTTATACTATTTTATTTGACAGATAGTTTTTGGTTTTTTTCTTATTTCCTGGACATACAAACTCTGCAGAAGTAATACATAAATGTGTTTCCACTTTCCACTTGACGCATTTGTGGAACTGACCTTTCCTTTCCCCCTTCCATCACCATCTTCCAAAAACCATACATTAATGTTGCTCTAAGATGAGTAGAATAGATGAGTTCTCATCCTTTTCTACCTGGAGCTTCAGCTGAGTAAGTTTGCTTACTCAAGCTAGACGTTTGTTTGAAGTTCAGAGAAGTAATAATACAAATATTTGAGATGTGTTTTGAGCTAATACAGAAGTAAAGACAAGTCCTTGGGTTTTTTCCCTATGATATATCAAACAGGTGGGTATTTCTACACATGTATACTTGCACCAAGCATGAGGAATCTCCAATAATTATATAGTGATGATAATTAGAAATCCAGAATAACACATTGTTAACAATATTCATGTCAAATCTCATTTAATGTAGGATTCTTTCACCCAAGTTAGAATTACAAAAAGCCCATGCTGAAACAAATTTAAAATCTAATAATTATTTTTACTATGTCCACGTGACACTTTTGGTTCTTTTGCTTACCCTTGCCAGAGAAGCTCATCATTAGCAAGATCCTGCCAGACGCACGAGGCCAGACAGAGATCAGTTGCATTCAGGTAGGACAAAATGGTAAAACTAAGCTCTGGTGGCAGCATTTCCAAGTTAATGAATCCTTCTTGTTCTTTAGATTTTCTTGCCTTCAACAGGTGGTAGATGTCGATGCCTCCTTGGGCTTGTTTACGATGGCTTGTGCTGGGAATGTTGTTAGTAGCCATCCTCCTCCCATGGTCTCTGGTAAGGTAGCCTTGTCCACCATAACCTTGGTGTTGCAGTTGCTGGTTCCTAGCAACTCTCCAGAGTCCCTGACCCATCTGCGAGCCTGCTGGACATAAAATCCAAATTAAACATTTATAAATACTCGTAAGACACGCTGGGAAAAAAATAATTGTAGGACTGATCTGAATAAGGAAAATATAAAGTGAGTTTTAACAAAGGTATGCTCATGATGTAATCTGTCTCCAATAGAACAATTGAATAAATACTGAAAACAAAACCCATAAAAATCTAGAAGATTTTTTCCAAAAATTTATTCACGAAATGAAGAATAGGCTTCTGCAAACAGTACCAAACATATCTACATCCTATGCAAGTTAAGAAGCCTTAAACATCAGAACATTTGGAATTATTATTTTCAGACTTCCTTTAAAACTTAGTACAAATAGCTTATTTGGAATCAATTAATTGCTATAATATGTAAGGAGAAACAAAAATGTCCTGAGTAGCAGCGAGCAGCACACAAAATTAGGCTGTGCCTGACATTAAGACAAAGCTTAATGACTTCAGCATTAAGGATTCCGTTTCTTGTTTCTGAGCACCTAAAATATCTTTTCAAGCCTTCCTGTACAGCAGCATAAAAGATTCATGACAAATCTTCTCTATCTTACTTATCACCATGTTTATTATTTCTCGTCAAACTTTGTTGGAGATGGTAATAAAAAGAACATATCCTGAATGCCAGTCAGCTGCCAAGAACTCTGAGTGCCACGACTCAAATTTCAGTAACCACCTGTATCTATCAAGAAGGAAAACTGAAGTACGATAAATCATAGTAATTCAGTATGGAGATATTGTCTTAATTCCATCACATGTTGTGTATATATGGTGATCTATCATATTTTTCAACCTTTGTGATGATGACAGATCACTGAAGTGATCATACAAAGAACCTGCAGGTTCATGACACTGACTTTATTTAAAAACACCCTTACAACCTGGTCTGGTAGGATTTCACATGTATTTGAAATTATCTATACTCTAATAGCATGGGGAGTTAAAATGAGATTTGAAAACTGTATTATATTCAATTTAGTAACATACAAGATTTTATATATATATATATTCATCGTTATTTTTATTCTCATTTCTTGTACTGTTGTACAAGTAACTTGTATTCTTCAGTTATATATTTGGCTTTTTTTTTTTTGATTACACAAAGGCAGGTTAAACCGTGATGAACTCCTATACATTATTTGTTTGGTTTTTTTTTTTTTTTTAAAAAAGCAGCTTACTGAGTCACACTATAAATAGGATATATTGGTTGCAGGAATGTATGAAGAAATAAGATATTCTCATTTTCTTGAGACCAGCATAACATTTCTACAAGTCCTTAGGGCTACCAGTAAAGCTGTTTCACAAGAGGCAGACATACCACAACCTGCCATTTCAAACGTGGCAACGCAAGAACGAGTGGCCTGATGAAAGCAGTAGTTTGTGCTGGTGTTTGCAATTAAGTTATGAAACTTCTAGATGTAAACAAAACATATTTCTTCACAAGATGAAGAGCTGCCACTTTATTTTGCGTTGCCGAGCTAGATTAAAATAAGAGGTAGCAACTTTTATTAGAGAGACATGCCCAGAGCTGCAGTTGCTCAGTGCCACCTTTTTTTGAGCACGGAGCTGAAGGGGAGGCTGTAACTGCCAGGGGCTGGGCAGAGGAGAAGAGACTGTCCTAAGGGATGACAAGAGCAGATAAGGAATATTTCTGAGCAAATACAACATTTCAAAAAGGGCTACTATCACTGCGCTGGAGGATTCAATTAAGATAAAGTTCCCATTTTGCTAGGCACTGTACATGAGCTTGTTAATTACTTAAGTACAGTACTTAGTAAATAGATAACTCTAAATAACTTGAGAGGCTTCAGCCAATTCTTGACCTTAGTCCCTTGAGGAAACTGAACACTGCCAACAAGGCATTACACTTTCAAATATGCAGATGCCAAATTTAGAGGCCGTGCTCACCCTCAGAAGATGAGACGATCTGAATGACTGAATAATAATGAGCATTCCATGCGATTATGGCAAAAATGTAGGGGTTTGAAAGATGTAAATGTATACATACACATGTAACTCGAAAGCAATCTGCATGCTTTCTCAGTGTAGCTCTTCATGTAAATACAAAAATAAATCTGCCTGGAAATATAGCCCTGACTCTAAACAAAATGATGAAATAGCCAAATGGTGAAATACTAGTTTAGGAACAGAAAGAACCAGGAGTAAAACCAACCTGTAATTCCCCGTCACTAGCTCAAGTCCTAAACCTCTAAAAGAAGGTAGAAATCGGCGAGAACAAATCTGAGAACGTTGCAATATTAAACCTGACATTTTACTATTCCATGTAAACTCAAGCAGAGAGAAAGGGAAGTTCTGTTAAATGCAGAAATCTCTTTTTTGTGATAACTTTTGGTAAGGCAAATTAAGATTTAATAAATTAATTTTGCTAGCAGTTTTGTCACCTTTTCTCACATTAGTTTTTATTATTAGAACAAAGTCACATTTCTATACACATTTGTTAACTCCCAACTGTTAAAAATCTTCTGAAAATACTAATTATCTGGGCACAGTTTAAACAAACAAACAAAAAATACACCAGAAAGACAAAAGAGAAAGACCAGCAGCATTATCAGGACCAGTTCATAGACAGGCTGTGCCCAGTGACTTATCAAGTGAACTTTAAGCTATCAGATAAGCATCTGGCAACTTTATAAAGAGCTTCCAAACTTCTTTCAAAGTCAGGTTATCTTTCTGTTCCATATGCACTACTTGTAAAGAATTTGGAAAGGAAATGCAGAGGACCAAGTTTTTCTATTCAAGGCTACTTAGCTCTAAATCAAACACCCAAATTTGAGTGGCTAGTTGAATACTGTAATATTCAGCTTGAAGTTCCTGTTCACAGAATACTTTCCATAAAGGAATGCTGAGCTAACAAGAGTATCAACAGTTTTCATTGGCTCTCACAGCGTTTTTCACCCCACACAAAAGCTAATTATCATCCAACACCAACAACATAATCACGTCTAAATTATTTAACACTAGAAAGGGCTCCAAGACAGAAAACAATTACTATCTTAATCAAGAAACTAGCCTGCTGATAATGTATTCACATACTTAGAAGATGACACTGCAAAAATAATTTCAAAAGTCTTTTTAAAGGTAAATAATGATAAAAATTTATATAGTTTCTATTTTCAGTACCAACTGAAGAAATCTCAGAGAAGAAACAAAGCGAGACAAAATTTAAACCATTCTAGAACTGGCTGCTGGAAATCCACAAGCTTTAATGTGTATGTTGCTTTCATTCAGCAGCTTATATGCCATTTGTGAAATGACATTTTGTTTTCCCCATTGCTTTGTAGCAATCCAGGATGCGTGCTTTGAGAACTCACTCATAAAACCAGATGAGTAAACTCATTGTTATTATAAAGCCCTTTAAGTAATGGTGTCCAGGCGATTTTTAAAACTATTTTGAGTATACATTTTCAACTTCCAGATTCAACAGGCCACTTAAATGTATGTTTCCAAACTTCTAATTGTGTTACTTTATCTAAAGATAATGGAAACATCTCGATAGTTTGGCAGTAATAGCTATCATAGTAAAAACAACATCAAGCATGTTTATAAATTGCTGATTTTCCATCCCTGTCAGATATCCGAGTCTGATTTCAATTTTAATCGTTTTTCTTCATGTTACTTCATTATAAATTCTTTGAAGAGCATGACAGGATACTAAAAGATAAACTAGGTTTAACACTGAAAGAGGGGAGATGGAGCTGAGCTGTGGGGAAGAAGTTCTTTGGTGTGAGGGTGGTGAGA
>BJBW01004386.1:23350-35743 GCA_004320125.1 Scolopax mira
CTTCTCTCTCTTCTCTCTCTTCTCTCTCTTCTCTCTCTTCTCTCTTTTTTCCCCCCCTTCTTGTCCTACCTTTTTTTACGACTATTAAAGACTCTTGGGAGAGGTGGGGGTTTAGTTCCTTTTTTAAGCTTCTTGATCACACTTTGAAACTTTAAATGTCGCCCGTTTAAGCCTGAATCTTCATTTTCTCGGTGTGTCAGGGTGGGTATTAAATTTCCTTGCCCTTTTCCTTCCCAGATCATCGGCTGCCACTTCAGGACAATCCCAGTGAACGAGAAGGACACCTTAACATATTTCATCTACTCGGTGAAGAACGACAAGAACAAGCCAGACCTGAAGCTGGACAGTGGGGTCCATTAGGACGGGGCAGGTCGGGACTGAGACCCCAGCCCCAAATCAAAAGACTGAGGGTTTTTGTCAAGACGCAAAAGCTTTCTTTCTAACTTGGTTTTTTTTGGGGGGGTTTTTTTGGATTTTTTTTTCTTCCCCAGAGAATTTGTCTCTGTTTTATTTTTTCATAACCTGGCTGACCTGTTTGAAAAACCATCTCTTAATGAAACAAATTTCCTCAGCAGAAGTATTTTAAATAAATATCACTGATATTGTTGCTCAAGTGGGTGTGTCTGTAACTTATTTAGCAAGTTACTTGTACCTGATAGTTAAGCTTGGACTAATTATGTCAGAATATTAAAATATTTTTCAATTAAAGCGTGCCAAGGATGTATTTATGAATGTACCTCAGGTTCTCATGATGCAATGCCTTTTTTTTTAAGCCGTGGCAGATTTGACGATAGGTTTTTTTTTCCCCAAAGGTAAAAGGCTTTAAGTGATGGTTTTAGTTGTTGTTTGGGCAGAAAGGGCTGAATAACGTTTTCTGTTGGTTTTTTGGGTTTTTTTCTCCCTTTGGAAAGAAGAATTTACAGGGGCTTGGATTTGCTGATTTGCCTTGTCCTTGCTGGGATACACGCTTCCAGGCCCTGCTGCTGTGTGGAAATGGGGAAGAAAACCCCACAGGTCTCACTTTTCAGATTCGTGAGTAGGGAAACAAAAACAAACACACACACACAATAAAAAATAGGCCAAGAAACCAGAAAAAAAAAAAACCCAAAACCCCCCAGAACGTATGGGAACAATATCCAGCTGTACTTTTGCTTTTAATTGAGTATCTCGGTGAAGTCTGATGTCAAGGATGATAAAAGGAGTGACTTCTGGCCTTGGCCTTGAGCTCTCGTGCCAGTCCTGGGGAGTGGTGTAAGGAAGGTTTGGTTTCTCTCCGCTGTGGGGTGGCCCCTCGGCTGGAGAGGAGGTGGAGGGAGAAGAGTTCTCCTCCTGAAGTGGAGGAGGATGCAGCTTCGTCCTGTTCACTCGGCATTTGCTGCAAGTCATCACCAGATGTTTGAAAGCTTTTTCTTAATTTGGGGGGAAACCAATTTGCCTTTCTGACCCTCCCGTGGAACCGAAGGGTGACAAACCCTGAACACCAGCCCTGGGTGGCCAGATGGCTTTCACTTGCAGCTTTTTATTGTTTTATGTATTTCTCCAGAGAGTTCTGCAGTGCTTGTCTCAGGGGTGGCAACTAAAATTGGTAATGGGGCTCTGGGGAGAACTTCGAGCCCCTTCCAGTCCCTCTCAGGTCTCCAGGAAAGCTGGGGGGGGACTCCGGATCACGCAGGGGGGCCCTAGGAGGAGGGGGAAGAGGGGAGATGGAGCTGAGCTGTGGGGAAGAAGTTCTTTGGTGTGAGGGTGGTGAGAGCCTGGCCCAGGTTGCCCAGAGAAGCTGTGGCTGCCCCATCCCTGGAGGGGTTCAAGGGCAGGTTGGAGGGGGCTTGGAGCAACCTGGGCTGGTGGGAGGTGTCCCTGCCCAGGGCAGTGGGGGTCTTCAAAGTCCCTTCCCACCCAAACCCTTCTGTGATTGTGACCCCGTCCTGCTGCAACTGGAAAGCGACACCATTTTTTCTCCAGTGCCACATGGATTTTCCAGGAGCAGCAGAAGGAAAGGAACTGCAAAACTGACTTTACTGCCCAAATTTGCATTTGCCTTAATTTTTTTGGGGGCGCTGCTGCAAATATCAGGCTTCTGCAACATGGACTGTGTAGAAACTCGAGGACACCAATGGGAGTGAATAGCCCTGATTACTGATGGAAGCGTAGAGAGGACATTGCACAGGAGCAGACACCAAATATTTTCTTATCAGAGCATCAACTTTTGGATATTTTGACTGTGGCTTGCCAGATTTATGGGTTGTTTTGTGTGGTGCTGTTTGTTGGGGTTATTTTTTACCCTTAATTGATGATTTGGTCGGAAGCCCAAATGACTCAGGAATAATTACACAGCCTGGGCTTGAAAAGCCTGGCGACACAAACTGTTGGTTTAACAGCCGGGAGCCTAAAAATTACTTGGCAAAAATAGCACACACGGATTCACTTGAAACGTGTATTATTTATTATTAGCTGTGTATAATTGGCCCCTGCTCCTGCTATCCAGCCCTCATTCACTGACAGAGGAAGAAAAGCTGGGTGAAGGTGAGGGTTAACTCAGCTCTGGGGTGCCCTGTTTCAAACAAGGCTTGATTGGAAGAGCTGATTATGTGGATTTTTATGTTGCCTTAACAGACTTTGCATTGGTCCCATCCTCTTTAGGCACCTGTCTGAATATATATATATATATATGTACACACACACACATTATTGTAACCGTTCTAGTATTTTAAATGTTCAACGTTTATGTTTAACATTATTTAAAAATGTGTTAAAAATTCAATTAAGCAATGCAAAGTTTTACAGGTCGCGTAGTTAATGCAGTGATGAAGAACCAACTGTGATTTAGCACTGTTAATGGGAGTTTTGACTTCTTTCTTCTTTTTTTCCAGTGGAATTTTCAAATATGAATGGTGAAACTTCGTCTTTTTTATTTTGTTTTTGTATTTTGTTGTGTATTTTAAATGGGAGGCAGGAGGCCATCTGCAGCAGCACCAGTAGCTCCAGCTTCAACCAGCCATTAGCTGTGGTGGCCATAAAGCTGTGGGAAGCTGCCGTAGGTCGCCACGAGCGTCCTGGTCCTGGTGAGGTGAAGCCTTGGGCTGGGAATTTCTTCATCGATAGCAGTCAAGAAGGTGCTGAGTTCTTGTGAGCAATTGTGCTGAGTGAGAGATGATGGCCTTTTTGCTGGGGGAGGAAGACCAGGATGAGTTAGGAGCTTCCAGAGTCTTCTACGCCATGATGAGGAGGGAGGCAGCTACCAGATGTGAAAGGAGAACTTCTTACCTATCCGAGATGCCAAAAAGGAAACTTTTCCACAATGTAAAAAGTGTCACTCTCTTGTGGTTAGAAAGGAAGGGGTCATGTTGTTGCTGTTGCTGTTTTGTTTTTCCCCCAGAAATGTTTATGACATGATTGTAGAACAACCTTTGTCTTCACTGGGGACTTGAGTCCGTCACTGACCGTTGCAGGGGATCACGAAGGATATCTTTGGTCCAAAGAAAATATCCCTGAAAGATATTGCCGGAGATTTAAATCATTAAATTGTTGCATTACTGGAGCTTTCAGATGACATTCATTTCCAGTTATGGGGTGGGTTTTTTTTTTTAGCTTTTGGTGGGGTATACATGGAATTAATGTGTTTGTGGGATGCCCTTCCAGCTGTGCAGGTCTGGATGAAGATCCTGGTTTCTGACTCTGGCCTGGGTTGGAGGTGACGCTGGAGCTGCCACTGACTGACCCGAGTGCAGGGATCCTCCCTGGCCTTTGAGCTTTAAGAAAGTAAACTTAGCAAATACCTGAGTTAAGAAAAATAAAGAGCTTCTGCATGAACACCCTGGAGGGGTTCAAGGCCAGGTTGGAGGGGGCTTTGAGCTACCTGCTCTGGTGAGAGGTGTCCCTGCCCAGGGCAGGGGGGTTGGAACTCGATGTCCTTTAAGATCCCTTCCCACCCAAACCAGTTCATGATTCTACGTCTGTCCAAGTCAGAGGCGTTCTCAGGTGGCGTAAAGCTCAGAGGTTGTAGCTGGAAACCCAAAGTGTGCTTCAGTGTGAGGACACTGTGTCTGGCTTTATGGGGAGTGAAATGCAAAAAACTTACTTAAATTCAGTTTGACCGCAAGGTTTCTTGCTTTAGAAGTTGTTCCCCCTTTGTTCAAATCTAGTCCCCTATGGGAATGCTGAAAAGCTGCCTTTTATTGGATTTTCGGGGATTTGAGAAACTTGGGTGGTAAGAGGAGTGCATGTAAAAAGTCATTTTAGTTGCCTATGTAATGACATCACAACGAAGGATTGATAAGTTTTGAGGTGTTGATATTTTTAATCTAAATTCCCTGAAGAAGAGAGCTGAGCGAGGTAATACCTCTTAATATGTTTTATTACTTCAAACCAGTATGGGACAGCTGTTTATTAACTCAATATTAATTTTCTTGGCATGTGCATTCCATGTGCTGTACAACAGCAAACACCCCAGGTTTGGTGGAACTGTCACCATTGGGCTCTGTCAATACCAAGCTGGGAAAGTGTTGGTGTTCCCAGGTAAACCTCCTCCCTCCCTTTGTAGGCATTTGAGCAGCTCTTTCTGTCCTTCCCTGTTCACATTCAACTTTAAAGAGCTTTTATGGGATTGTTTATTCAACTGACGTATGTGTCAACACCTTAGAATGGCAAAATGGTTCCTGACTGTGGAATGGGAATCAAATGGTTTGGTTTATGGACCTGAAAACATCTTCAGTTCCAGGACAGGGAACTGCTGGAGAGAGGTTCCAGCAGAGGCTATGAAGGGGATCAAGGGGCACCTTTCTGCTGAGGAAAGGCTGAGGGACCTGAGGTTGTTCAGCTGGAGAAGAGCAGACTGAGAGGGGTTCTCATGGATGCTAAGCAATAGATAAAGGGCAGGTGGCAAGAGGATGGGGCCAGACTCTTCTCAGTGGTGCCTGGCGACAGGAGAAGGGGCAATGAGCACAAACTGGAACATGAGAAATTACATCTCAACGTGAGGAGGAACTTCTTTCCTGTGAGGGTGGCAGAGCCCTGGCAGAGGCTGCCCAGAGAGGTGGTGGAGTCTCCTCCACTGGAGGTATTCAAATCTACCTGGACATGTTCCTGTCCAACCTGCTCTGGGTGGACCTGCTCTGGCAGGAGGGGTTGGACTGGATGATGGACAGGACAATCTGGACAATTCTATGATCCTATCTCCAGAGGACCCTTCCAACCCTGACCATTCTGTGATTCATTGCAAAGTGCTGTCACTAAGAATCTGATGTAGCAGTTATAGCTAGTTCAGCTCAAACAGAAGAGTCCAAAGTTGGGTGATGTCAATGCTGAAGTCCCCTGTAATGGGACATGTGGGTTTACAAAACATGCCTAGTATGTCCCCTGAGAAACAAACCCTGAAAACCGGCAGTGTTTTGGCTAATTGGCTCTATCTTGGTATAATCTCAAACCATCTGAGGTGATGCCTGTCTACAACAATGGTTTATTCCTCGTGTGGGGACCACAATCCAGGTGATGGCATACGGTCTTACTTGGGGCAGCAGAGCAGCTCGTCGTGGTGGCAATAACAGATCTCCTCGCATCCATGCCCTGCCCAGAAGTGGTCCTGCAGACCCTCCTGGATCTGCCGGAGGTTCTGGTTGTTGTCCTGGGTGATGCTGTGGCAGTGCAGATCTCCCAGGGCTCTCCTGGAGCAGGCAGGACGCCGGGAGGGGACGGCGAGGATGGACAGGAGGGAGCTCAGCAGGACCAGTGCCAGGACCATCCTCATTTCTTCTGGGGTTCCTGCAGGAGAGAGATGAGGTAGGTGAGATGGGGAATGCTGCTGAGCAGATCCCTTTCCCCAGTGTGCTTTCCTGTGGACTTCCAGAGGTTTGAGTCTGAGTGCTGGAGAGTGGTAAATAATATTGTGGCAGAACTGATGGAACAGCCTGCCCAGGGAAGTGGTGGAGCCTGGGGGTATTTAAGAGGGAGCCTCCATCCCTGGAGGTATTTAAGAGACGGGTAGATCTGGCATTTAGGGACATGGTTTAGTGGTTGGGTTTTGTCAGTGTTGGGTTGATGGTTGGACTCAATGATCTTAAAGGTCCCTTCCAACCCAAATGAGTCTATGGTTCTATATTAATCAATTTCTGTACAAGCTTCATGGGGAATAAAGGTTTCTGGTGCTGGAAATGCTGTTTCTTTGGCCTCTCACACTGAGAACATTGCTCAGGTGGTGGGGCTTGAGGTGGTGCTCAGGGTGGTGTAAGGGGATGCAGTGATTGCTGCCAGATCAGGGGCTCTCTGGGTGCGTTCCCTTCCCTTCCTGCCCATTATGCCCATGGAAACCCACATAAAATTTAAAGTATTTTTCCTCATCCAAAAAAGCCAAACCCAAACACCTGCTGATGGAATCCTCTGTCGGGGGCAGCTCAAGAAGTCATGAAGAGCCTGGAGGCTGCAGCTCTGCCTCATGCCACTCTGGCGTCCTGCATTAGGGCTGAGAACGTTTTTTAATCGTTCTTATTATTATTATTTCAGTCCTGCAAACTGTCTTTTTACAGGAGCTCATCGTGGTTCAAGTGATGCTCCTTTTTACAGTGTGGGACAGATGATCCCTTGCACAGCTCTGCTGGTGGGGACCGGGCTTCCCAGCAGCCTTTCCCATGCCACCTCTGTACTTTATTTTCTGTATTTTTTAGTATTTTTTCCTGGGCAGCTACCTCTCTCACACACACTCCCCCCCCCCAAGCTATCTTGCTGATCTTCTGCCCATAAATGACACACCACAGATTCTAGCTAAGAAAATCTGGGAATTTGAATTCAGAATCGGGATAAAATACTGCATTTCGATGCTCTTCAGTTATACTGTTCCGTAAGATTTTGTGCAAAGTAGGTTTTTTGAGCACCGGTAGCCAAATAAAATATTAAAAAGCAGCCAATATATTAAAGAACATGACTGAAGTGAAAATAAGCTCTTGGGTATTTTTGAACTTCTGTCATAGGAGCAAAATTCATTGAATGATTCCTCTTAGTTTCCATGAACTTTTGAGTAGGAGACTCCCATAAACCACTGGTAATGGAGCCTTGGGGATCTATCTTTTAATTACCTTAGAGTGCAGCATTGAATAACATACTGTCTTTATTAGTTCTAGACCTCAAAACCGCTTCTCAAGTAAAGTAAACATTGTCCTAACTTCGCCTGATGTTGTTTCTTAGACTCGAGTAAAGAATCTGTATTATTATAATGCTGGTTTTATTTTGTAGGAGTGTAAACACGGCCCTTAGGAGGGTTCTGCCCAGAGAAGTCTAATGCTTGAAGAGAACAAGTTTGTTTATACTGTACCTTGAGAAACGTCAAGGAGGACGATTTGTTTTATTCAGGGAAAAAATACGTATTTATTTTACTGCAATTTAATTTTTGCTTAAATATTTCCTCTGGTTTCTGGTGGGTTTTTTTTGTTTGTTTGTTTGTTTGCTTGCCTTTTTTTTTTTTTCCAGATCATAACCCAAAGGAAACTTTTAGTCAAAAGACCCTTCTTCAAAAGGTTACTCCAGCGTCTTTTTCCTGAGAAAGTGCTGTGATTTCTTGCCCAGACCACCCTCGCACAGGGGAAGGAGCGTCCCTGATCACCTCGGTAAGGAGCAGAGGTAGTACCAGCCTATTTAGCCCCAAAATATGTGGGAAAGACCTTTTCTGCTTTTGCACCCCATGGAAATGGTCTTTTCTCACAAAAACAAGGTGGAGAAACGTGGTAAGCAAATCCAGTCACTGAAGTGACACAAAGAGCTCAGCTCTTAGAGACAGAAAAACTGAGAAAGGCACAAAAATGTGTATTTCAGCACCTCGAGAGACCCAGCCTCTTTGGGAAAAGATAAATATTTACAGTTTGGTCTATCAGCTGCTAAACACACCATTCAAAAGGCATTATTAAGCAGGTCCCAATTCCAGCTGCCTCATATTAAAAACAAGGAACACATTAATTGGTTCACTTCTGGTGCATGATCTTGTCCAGTCTGCCCTGGGTTAAAAACTTGCACTTGAAGTGAAACAAATTTAATATATACTTGCCTCTTAAGGTGCATTGAGTTCAAGGGCTGAAAGCATCTATGCAAAATAGATTTATTTCGCTTATTTGTTTGTCAAGATTCCACTTCAGAAACACCTGTAAAATGCTGAGTTAAGCACGAATATTTAATATTTAACGCTAATATGTGTTAGTGTGTAATAGTGAAGTTTATTAAAGCATTCCCACAAGAGCTGCATAACCGATAATATTACAAAGATTTTTTTTTTTTCCATTAAAAAGAAAAAAATATCCTTCAAATCACTTTTGTTTGAACAGTTGGTGCCTTGTCAGGGCGGCAGCTCCTTCCACTGAGGACAAATGCAGTGAATTACTGCTTTGTGATTACCATCAATACCACGATTCTTCCCAGAAACTGAGTTCTCGTTAAAACCCGCTCAGTTTTCTTAACGATAGCAATTCATTGTGAGCACACCTCTCTCCATAGGCACCAATTTTGCTATAATATCGAGCCCTGGAAGGCAATGTAGTATGTTTGATGACTTCAGATGTTAATAGGTAGCTTTGAGGAAACGCAAGATAGTAAAAGAATTATCTTTAGCTGGATCGTGTCCTTGCAGAGCACCTCTTGCCTACAATAAACCTGCTCCTCCCAAACCCTCCCCTGCATGTTCCTGTAAATATTCCCAATTTTGCACACCCTAACTGGCAGAAAAAGTGCACAAGGATAATTTCAGGAGCAAGACATACCTTTCTCTTCTGCTTCTCTCCCTTCCACCTCCCGGGCAGCTGTGTCTGGGTACCCAGAGGGAGGGAGAGCCGGGGATGCGTGGGGAGGGACATGCTCTACAAACAGCCCTTTGTTGGTTCTGACTCCTGCTGGTGATGCCCCTTCCCTTCTCCAGTGAGAGGCCAGAGGATGGGGATGGGATGTTATTGGGATGGGGATGAGGGATGGGATGGGATGTTATTGGGATGGGGATGGGAAGGGATGGTATTGGAATGGGGATGAGGGATGCGATGGGATGGAATGTTATTGGGATGGGGATGGGATAGGGATGAGGATGGGACGATTTCCATACTGTCCCTGCTTCAACAGAGAGTAAAAGCTTCATGTTCAGACTATCTAGAACTGAGTTATCACTTTATTTAATCTTTGCACAGACCCTTGACTGTATTGGCAAGACCTGCCAGTCGAGCGGTGGGTAAACGTTATGGAACTCTTCAGTTTGAACCCGGTGGAGTTCAACGTGTTTTGACAGTGAGTAGCCCAAGAAAAAGAACAATTTTTCAGAAAAGAAAAGCTATGGAGCAATTTACTGCTGTCCCCAGCAACCCTAGCACTCATTAATCTAAAGATATGCCCAACACATGGAAAATACAGAAATAATTTGACCTGCAAATGCTGTGTCTATTTATGTAAATGTTAGTATAAAATTAATATTTTCTATGTGTTGCCCTATGCCTGTCACCACCAAATTAATCAGGCCGTATCTTTTGTCCTTAAAACATCCCATCACCACGTTTGCGGGATACTCGGCTCTATGGGAATAAGCTGCAGAGACTGATCCATCTGGGCTTTTGTTTACATTTCACAGCATAAAAGTTTAATTGCCCGAGTGACACGCGTCTGCAGGGGAGTTCCTGCTGGACGATTAATATTTTGTGGAGGGTTGATTTTTTTTTTTGCTTTATGGTTTCTTTTTCCAGTAGTTCAGAACCAACCGTGGTATGTTTTCCTTTTGGACTAAGGATTCGTTTCTGCTCTTGTGTTACTTGACAATGAGCCTAATATAATGTGAAAACCAAACCTAAGCATAGCTGATTTTCTCCTTTTTCTTCTCGTTTTGTTTTTTTTTTTTCCTCTTTCATTTCTATCGCTCTCGTGTCACACATAAAGCTCAGACAACATCCCTCCAAAGCCTTAAAATTGGAAAATTATGAGTGCCATTGTCAGCATCCTGTAGCAGCACACCGAAGGTGGAGTCCAGCGTGGAATAAATCACCCTTCCAGCAACCACAGCTTATCCCTCTCCAGTCACGTTTAATCACCAGGTAGGTAATGATTTTTCTCAAAAAAAGCTCCCTTTGGTAGGCATCACCTATTGCTGTAGGGTTTCTGTCTTCCCTGTTTAGGCCTCGAAAAGGGTATGTGTCATTTATAGATTGTTTTGGCATTGGCTGCTGAGATTCCTCTTAAATTTAAGCCCCGAGGCTTGGATCTGCTCAGGGTGGCTGGTAGAGGAGGGGGATAATTTCCCCCAACACATCTGCCCTCGGTTTATTGTCATCATCAAAAATACTCAAGATGTTTGTGGGAGGTGGGGGTAGGAACTGGCAGGAACTTCTTTCCTTGAAGAGTTTCTTTAAGAAATAAGATTTCTAAGACAAAGATTTTGCACAGAAAGATTAATCCGTGGTGGGTACCATTGGTCCCAGATGGATGGAGAAGGCTTCCCTGCAGAAGACTAGAAGGTGGAGAAAGAAGAGGAGCAGAGGAGGAATGCTCAGTTTGGGAAGATTTTCTGATGCCTGTGGCTGTATCCATCACGTGGGATGTTATGGATTAAACACACCAGAGCCCAGTATTTTTGGGGGGTACAGATGCCTAAACCATCTTGCTTGGAAAGAAAGCAAGAATCTGCTCTTCTCTTGAGCTGGGAAAGGACAATCAGCAGCCCAGCAATTAGCCGGCTTCACCAAGGTAAGAGCCAATTCCTTTCTTCACAACTGAAGCAAGTGCTCTGGTTTGTGTGGGATAATTAGCTTTGAGTAATTACTTTTGTGTTTGTGGAGAGTAACTGGTCCCTGCTGCAGGTGAGGCAAGCTGGCTGATACCAAGGTCTGGGTTCTCGATGCCGAGCTGAAGCAGGATTGAGTCCCTCCAGGCTGATGGTTGTGGTCCCAGAGGGTCAGTTATTGCCCCAAACCTTCTCACCACTGCCCCCAGTTTGTCTGGAGCTCTGGGGGGCACCGGCTGGACTGGACCCTGAGGGTCCCTGCTGGGAGGACACCAGGCTTTGGATGAAGAGCGTTTGGGATCACTGGTTTAGATTAAAAGTCATTAAAGCCTTTTGCAACTCTGGCCTGTTACTGCTTAAATTTGCAAATTACATCCTAATGATATAAGCGTGGCAGAAAAATACTGATTTGTAAATATTTTAAGGTGTGCAGTCTGCTGGTGTAATGCACCCATCACTGAGCAACAGGCCCTTCTGAAAAGTAGGGGGGTATTAAAAAGGAAAATGAGATGTTACCACAAAATTCTGTCGCATGTGAAGTAGTTTTTTAATCAAATCAGAACAACTTTATGGGTTACATCATTGTAAATTTTACTGTGATCACCTTAGAGGTTTCTAGAACTTCACAGGCAAGGACACTGGGCTACCTGGTCTGACTTCAGCAAGCCCTGCTTTGAGCAGGAGGGCTCCAACCTGTGGCCTCCCAAAGTCTTAGAATCATCTGGGCTGGAAGGGACCTTCAAAGGTCATCTAGTCCGACCTCCAGGTCCCTTGGGATAATTTAAATGACGTGTAATAATTTCACAACTGTGAAGCACTGTAGTGGGTGGGATGGTCCCGGGGGCAGTTACGACCCCTCTAAAATCCTAATGGTGTATGGAAGTGTTGGCAGAGGCAAACCAGCCAGTCCATCCTCTGAGCAACATTCTGCAGGAGAAAAACCAGTCCCCACCCTTTTCTGCCCCGTGTCGAGGGATTTGGTTGAGTTTTGGGGTTGGTTTTTTCCACACTCTCATTACATGTTCCTGGGAGATCTTTTCACCAACTTTTTTCCCCCGCCAAAAAATAAAAGGAGGGCAAAACTTTCTGTCGAAACTTGTTATTTGGTGCCACCTGGTGTCGAGATGACCCGCCCGGGGAAGGACCCGTCCCCGCCGAGGAACGGGTCGGTGTTGGGGTTCGGTGTCCCCCCGCGGGGTGAGGCGGGGACCCCGCGCTGCGCTGCGCGGCGCCGGGCGCAGGGAAGGCGCGGAGCCGGGGAAAATCCCGGTTATTCCCAACGTCGGCGCCGGGTTCTCCCGACACCCCCCCGTCGGGACGGCAGAGGGCATGCCCCGCTCCCGGCACCGGGATGCTGCCCAGCAAAAACCCGACCCTCACCGGGAGTGTCGATGTACCCTTTGCATTTATCCTGTTATTATTATTTTTTTTTTTTTTAAATCGTGAAGGTGACCTTGAGGATGGTTTGGGGGTCCATCAGTTCATGCCTACCTTGCCCTTATCTCTGCATATTTTCCTATATACCTTCTGCATATAAATAAATTTCAAGCCTTCCAGTCCCTCTCAGGACTCCAGGAGAGATGGGGAGGGATTTCTGATCAGGAATGGGAGCCCTGGGAGGAGGGAGAAGAGTTTGACACTGACAGAGGGGAGATGGAGCTGAGCTGTGG
>BJBW01004386.1:35813-46249 GCA_004320125.1 Scolopax mira
TGGTGGGAGGTGTCCCTGCCCAGGGCAGGGGGTGGCTTTAAGGTCCCTTCCCATCCAAACTATTCTATGATTCTGTGGTTGCTGGCAAACCCAGACCTATTCCACCTGAGGTGACCTGAGCAGAGACATCCTAACATGCTAGGCATATTGAGCAAACTCAAACTTTATGAAGAATAATGAAAAAGCTCAAAGCTGTTTTCCCCTCCTTGCTGTTCCGTAACAGCCAAACTGGGCTTTTGATGGGAGCCTTGCTGGTTTTACCAGACCCGGCAGACCGCCCTCTTAAAGCTGTGAGGCTGATCAAAAGAAAACGTGTAGCTACTCCCATCCTTTACAGGCATGTTTCGCTCTCGTACCGGTTAATTTCTGACGGGCAAGTTCAGGGCTGGACTAATTTACTCCTGGCGTGAGGCCTGGGATGCGAGATGCCGAGGAGCAGTATATAATCAGGGCCGTGGGGTGGAGGAGCCCACCATTCACACCCCCTCCTTTTACTGCTGGAGTCGGGGGGCAAAAACCCTCTCTTTTTTTTTTTTTTTTTTTTTGCCAAATTTGGCGAAGGTGTAAATGCACAGGCACAGCGTAATGGCTTTAAATCTTGGATTCCTCCATCTATGCGCCAGATGGATCTTGTATAAACGTCCCACTTTACAGCATGTTAGCATTTGCTAGTAGTTAGCTGGAGGTTATAGCTGCCAGACTGCGCTGTGGCAGTTTCCAGGCTCAAAAAAAAAAAAAAAAAAAAAAGAAAGAATAAAATAAAAGGCTAAAAAAAAAAAGGCAAAAAAGAGAAATCACGCAAACACAAACAGACCCAACAGTGGCTGCACAAGAGGGAATGGCAGGGCAATAGATACAACTAAATTGTGTGTACCTGCATTTGGGCTTGAGCCCTGTTTGTTTTGTCTTGTCCTGATTTGACCTACACGGGGTACACGAATGGGAGGAGCTGTAGGGAAAACTATCTGTTTACCAATAGTGATTTTAAAACTCTTATAAATGTTAGTGTGTTGTATGTGGGATTATGCTTATTTTAAGAAATGTTAAGAACGAGCCTGGAACCTAGATGGTCTGCCAAATTAATCTAGCCATCATTTAATCTGATGACACAGGACAGACCTATTTTTCAACACGTATGTTGAAACATATTTACATATGTGACATGCAGTTGTGCTCTCAGCATTCACTAAACACGGGTGTCTTTGCTAACTGGGGTCCTTCTTACAGACCGGATCTTTAAGATATGACAATATGCGTTTAAGTCAGCTACTAATTCTTGCCTTGAGCCCAAATTTTCTCCTCTATATACCTGAGGCTTGCATTAATGGTCTAGTAAATACGCTTTAGAGTGCCTGCTTTTCATGTTTCTCCCTTTTCCCCTTCCCCTTTTCCTTTGAAATTAAACTTGTAATTGGTGAAAAAAAGAGACATAGGTTTTCCCTTTCCCTTCTTTCCCTTCCTCCTTCTTTCCCTCCCTCTTTCTTTCCCTCCCTCCTTCTTTCCCTTTGAAATTAAATTCGTAATTGCTGAAAATAAAGACATAGGAGGTTCTCCTTTGCCCTTTCCCTTCCCCTTTTCCTTTTTCCTTTGAAGTTCAACTTCTAATTGCTGGAGAAAAAAAAATACATGAGAGGTTCCAAAAACATGGAACAAAAATTCACTGGTTTTATGACGCACATGTTTAAATCTTCCAGTTTTGGCCAGGGAGATGGTTAAAAGCAGGGTGGAAACAGGTCTGTCTTAGCTGCCTTCTCTCTCTTGCTCTCCCTCTGCTGCCTCTTTCCCTCTCCCTCCCACCACTCTCTTGTGGTCCGACCCAGAAATACATTTTCATCCTTGTAAAAAGTCCTCCAAGGCTTTCATTCCAGCATTTCCATTACAGGTGCACCAGGAGAGGGTGGTGATGCTGCTCCTTTCAGGAGGATTCCACCCCAGTGACACGAAGGGACAGGGGAGTGGCAGCTCCTCCATCCCTGTCCTCTCCCCCAGAGCCCCCTCGGAGCTGCTTGGTCCAGCTTCTGCAGGTCCTCCTGGCCCTGGGGGGACGCGGGTGGCAATGCCTCTTTCTGTCCCCTGTGCTCCTGGGCAGGACCCCAGGAGGCAACGGGCTCTCCAGGGGTGATGCTCATCCAGGGCATGTATTCCTCAAGGGCAAGTTCAAAGTCTTTTGCTGTGAGGGAAAATTTTTAGTGTTTTTTTTTTTCCTAAGTTCCTCCCTGAAGTGGAGAAGAAAACGCTCATAATTGTGACCAAATGTCACAATTCTATTGATTGCCTTTTTCTGTAAGGTCCTGCCACTGTTCCTGGGTTCAACATCAGGCACTGTCCCACACAGTATTTATGGTTGATAATGCCACATGTTGGTTTTTTTAAAAAAATGTAGTGAAAAAATTGCCTGGAAATTTAATAGTTGCACTTCTCCCCAGAGAAAAGTCCATTGGCAGAAGAAATGAATTGTTATCAATAACTCTAATTGCCAGTTCGATCGTTAAACTTTGCCTTGGGTTGGCCTTTCCCTCTGCCAGAGGATTATTAAGGACACATTAAGAGGGTTGGACTCTTAAGGCACCGCTGTTTGCAAATACCCTGCATTTTACTCAAGTGAGCTCCAGCAGTTGGGTGGGGCTTTTTTCTCAAAATATCCATTAGTGACCAATTTTCAGGGATTCTGGTGGCCGTAATCGTAATCGGATTATTTGCTCCCCCCTGGCTGGGGATGAGGAGATACCGGCTGCTCCTCGTTCCCCCAATCCCTCTTCTCCTTCTGGGAGCCCTCCATGGAAGGCGCCGGCCAAGTTTGAGGTGTAAGTGGAGAAAAGAGCTTTAAAAGGCCCTTGGATGTGGTTTGCTGAATGCTTAATTATTGTATGAACAGTGGGAAAAATAAAAAAAAAAAAAGGAAGTGGGTGCCTCGTGCCGGGCCGTGCAGTTTCCAGGTATCTTACCCATACAAAAATTAACCAAATAACTGTCTTTCCTGCCTGTTGGATTCGTGGCTGAGAGAGCCAGATTACTAGAAACACTGAAACACTTACACGGTTAATATTTTCCCTTTTGGAGCAGAAGGCAGTGGAACTGCTTTTTTTTTTTTTCTTTCTTTTGTTGGTTTTGGTTTGAGGTTGGTTTTTTTTTTTTTTTTTTGGGGGGGTGGAGATTGTAAATTCTGTTGTGGAAAATGTAATAAAGAATCAGCTTTAAACGAAAAGCGCGGCTGCGCCGAGTCGCGAAACTTCCACGGGGTGAAAACAAACCCTAACTTCATGTCCGTCTCCCCGGAGAGATGTAACGTGAATGCTTACAGCTGGTTTTAGTTTCTTATTCCCTGATTAGGTTTAAATTAAAGGAAGGATGTCATATTGAATTATGGAGAATTACTTTATTTCACATAGGTTGGTTTACACATTCCCCCTCTCCCAGCCTGGCTGTGGCACTTGCAAGGACGCCCTGAATAATATTACAAACCAGCTCTGAGGGAGAAGGGGCTCCATGGGTCCCACCGAGGGACCCGAGCATCTCCCCGGCCCCCCCGACCCGGCGGGGGTGCCCTGGGTTGAGGGAAAACAGGCCCGGTTTTCTGCTGGGTAATTTTTACTCCTCAGTTAAGCCTCTGCCCGCCAACGGAGCTCCCCGAAATGAGCAGCACCTTCTGCCCGCTCTGGGAGTGGCGAGGCCTGATTGTTTCTGGCTAGTGCCAGGGGCTGGGGGCAGAGAGGCTCCCGTGCACACTCACCACCCTGACACACACTCCTGTGCACACTTACTGCTCACACACACACTCCTGCGCACGCTCAGTGCCCTGACACACACTCCTGAGCACACTTACTATCCTGATATGCACTCCTGTGCACACTTACTGACTCCTGTGCACACTTAGTACCTGCACACACACACCCCCACACACTTAGTGCCCAGGCACACACTCCTGTGCACACTTACTGCCCACACACACACTCCTGCCTACACTTAGTGCCCCCACACACACTCCTGTGCACACTTACTGCCCACACACACACTGGCTGTTATTTCCCTTGCCATTTATCAGCTCTGCGGGAGCTGCAAGACAGAAAGGATGCATTAATGAAAACTGTTCTGTTAAATATATATATATTTAATTTTTTTTTTAAATAGAATTGGAAAAAAAGAATAAAATTCACGAGCTGTACAAAAAAATTGTTGATTTGAGTAAGGGGTTTGGCAGAGCCGTGCTGTTATTTATAGATGGGAAGAAGATGCTGCCTCGCTGCTGCTGGGTGTGCAAGGAGCTGAACCCCCCGATTACATCCCTGTGCTTCCACAGCAATCTCTTTTTTCCTTCTCCCTAAAGGCTGTTCACACCATGCCATGTTTCCGTGGGGCACGAGGAGCCTGTTGCTGACCTGCAGCAGCTGAGAAGCTGGAACCTGCGTGGGTCCCTCCCGGCCCTTCTCCTCTAGGAATTGGCTATTCCTGGTTATGCAGGAAAACTGGTCTCTCTTACTCATCAGCTCTTCCCTCTCTGTGGGGCTGGAAAGCCTTTGGGAGGTTTGCAGTGTCCACCAAAAGCTTTTTATATTAGTATAGTGGTAAATAATAATAATGGTAATAATAATATAAATAATAATATCCATAAATAATTGATAATAAAATTACTAAGAAAAAGTTGTTTAATAACAATAATTATTATTAGCCAATTATTTATAATTAGTTGTTTAGTTATAATAATAATTATTATTAGTGGGTTGTTTCTAATTAGTTGTTTATTCTTATCATGATTTCTGTCCTCTTTAGCCCAAGGATTCAGAGGGGCAGTGACCCCCCCTCTCAGGGACAGGGTGACCAGCAACTCGTGCTCTTGCCCAAAAATTTCCAGCTTCCCCTTCCCCCCGTCGCTGTGCGTTTCCCACCTGACACCCACCGGGAATATTTCTGTACCCGTTCCCCTCCCTCCCCATAAGATGGAAGCAAAAGAGACATCTGCTTCTCCAAAGCAAGCTGTAAAATTAAATACCTGGCCGTTTTGAAGCACTTTAATGCAATTTGAACGGGAGCCATAAAAGTACCCCGGGCTGAGAGGGGGAGAGAGCCTTTTATTACATGTTTTAGGAAAAAAAAAAAGCCCCCACAGAAGAGACAATGGGTATTTCATCAGGTTCTTTTTAGATCAGCTGTGGGACATACAGGCTTGTAACTTAAATCTATTGATGCTTTTTTTCTTTTTCCTTTTTTTTTCCCTTTTCACCCTAAGTGCATTATCTGTCGCTTATTGCAGCTCCTGTGTCTCCTTCCAGACAGAACACTTTTTGCTACCGATCTGTGGTGTTTGGATGAGGAAATAAAATGCCCTTGAGCAAGACCACTTTTTCGCTTTTTTTTTCTTTTTTTTCAGTCCATCCTGCCACTGATTTGTTTTGGCTCTGCAAAACTGACCCTTTTCAGGTTCCCACCAAGTGTGTTGCCACAGCCAGTGCAGCCGGGTGAGGACCACGGCAGTTCCTGATGCCTTTGAGTCCTGAGAAGCTCTCTGGCCTTCCTCCTGCTCAGGCTCTGTGGAAAATAGGGCAGAAATGGTTAAAACGTCCAGGTAGGTGTTCTAAACCTACAAAACAAACACACACCATAAGTTAAAAACGAGAGTTCCCTCTGCTTTGGAAAGCTGGGATTTTCTCCTGCCGGTTCCTGAGGGGGGCAGTGACCCAGGAGGAGGTTTCTCCTGCCTGTAGGTCCCTGTAGCTCTCAAAAAAGAGAAAACAGAAACAAATTTCCCCCTACCAACTACTCAATTACACCCGCGCTCTCAGCCGAGGTGTTCTGTGAAGGGGGTCGGTGTGTTTTGGACATGTCACTGAGTGATGCATTTAATCAAGAACACCTCACGTTTCTGAGGCTTGCTTTTGCCTTTTGCTTTTTTTCCTTTTTAAAGGAAAAAGTCTTCTTTTGCTCTTTTCCTTTTGCTTTTCTTCTTTTGCTCTCTTCCCTTTGCTTTTCTCCTTTTGCCTTTCTTTTTCTTCTTTTTTTTCTTTTTCTTTTTCTTTTTCTTTTCTTTTTTTTTTTCTTTTTCTTTTCTCTTTTTCTTTTTTCTTTTTCCATTGTTCACTTTCTTCCTTATTTTTTTCTTTTTTTCCTCTTTTCTTTCTCCTTTTTTCTCTTTCTTCTTTTCTTTTTACCTTTTTCCTTCCCCCCTTTCCTTTTCCTTTTTCCTTTTCTTTCTTTCCTTCTTTCCATCCCTCTTCTCTCTTCTCTCACTCCTCCTTTGCTTTTCCCTCCCTCTCCCTCTCTCTTTCTTTCCCAACTAGCTGACTCTATTGACGAGGAAATCCCCTCTTTCAGTTACTTTCATATGCTTTCATACCATGTTTGCCCCACTTTATTCCTCAGCTTTGTTATTTCCACTCCCCAGTAAAATCTATCACCTTGGAGTGAGTTATTTGCTTTCCTGGACGGCGGCGAATGCCACCCACTCCGTTAAGGTCAGGCTCCAGCTCCTTGACTCCCCTATTGTTCCGTCCCGTCCTTACCCACTCTGTCATCACAGCACGACAGCTCCAGCTGGGAGGGCAGGGAAATCACTCCCTCAAGAGCAGTTTATCACGGCAATAAATGTTCTATGTTTTACTGGGATGCCATCAAAGTTCACCATCGTGCCGGAGCCCAAACAATTGTTCCTTTTATTCTCCATCGGTTGCGCGCGCGGTGCCGGGGAGGCGTCTCTGTCCCGCAGATCCTGAAGGTGTGAGACGTCACTTCTCGCTTCTGCTGCGCCGGGAAAATCGCAGAATTTGCCGGGAGAAACGCTACAGTATTTTTAATTAATCACTGCTGCTCCGTTTTCTTCCTGTTCTCCCCACTGCCTGGGCTCTAATTGCTCTGCCGGCGCAGGCGTCTCCGAAGCCACGTCAATTAAACGCTCTGCGTGGCCTCTGCGTCTCTCTCCGGTTGTTTCCTTCTCTCCCTGGCGCTGCCGGTGCTCGGCGCTGCCGTCCTCAAGGCTCGGGGGGCCTGGGGGCTTTGTTGCCTGCAGCTGGTACCCCGCAGAATCCCTCCAGCCCACTGAATTGGTCGGTCATCTGTGAAATCACACTTTTTTTTTTAAATTTTTTTTTAAATTTTTTTTTTCAACCGCTAGACAAAAAAGAGAAACCTCTCTGTCTGCATTTCCTCCCCCATCTCCCTATTAAATCCTGATCTTCCCTCAGCCAAGAGAGCTTAATGAGAACTGAGAATACTCTTTACCCCGTTAATTTCATCCAGCAGAATCGCTTGTAGCAATAAGAAAACAAGTGGCTGAACGTGTCACAGGGTAATTCGCTGAGCGCTAAAGGAAATTGCTTGAAACAAAAAGAAATTTGTTATACTCTAAGCCCTCGGTGACATATGAGAGCTCCCAGTATTCTGGTGGGAAAACCGGTCAGCAGCCTTGCACTGACATGTGTTAGGTGTCTCACCGGCCTGAAATGCAGGGTGGGATTGACTCAAACTATCGGGGACTTTAGGTTATATTCTCAGCAATGTTTTCAGCCAAGAACATGAAGGAAAAATTTGAAAAGTCAAAATATTTCAGTTTAACTTTTTTTTTTCTACTGAAAAGCCTTTCATTCCTTTTTTTTTTCTTTCAATTTTTTTTTCCTCTCCTTTTTTCCCCTCAGAACACTTTGTTCTAAGTCTGTCTCCACTTAGTGAAGGTAAGAGAAAGCAGGACCCAAACCTGGAGTTCAGCACATCCTTTCCTCAGACAGATGGGTCCGGCAGCCCCAGTTGTTCCATCCAGCCAGTGGCACCCCAGGAACCTGCAATGGTCAGGGAAGAGGCAACGCCGCAGCTCCTGGTGCTCCTGAAGACCATTTTCACCATTTTCAGCCTCAGAGCCAACCAAGGTAATCCAGAGCCACCATTCTTAACCTCATCGTTGGGATGGACTGGGGACATTTGCTGTAGACAAACCAGAGGTTCGGTGATAGGACTCCATCTCTCACCCCCAGTGTCAGGAGGACCCTTGTCTGGGTACCCTGGAGAAAAATAAATATTCACTGCTGGGATCTTAATTTTGGGACTGCTGTGTGATTGATTTCACTTTCTGTTACGCAGGAATGCTGGCTGCAGACGAGCAGGAGAAAGCTTTTCTTTGACTAATGAACGCTGTGATGCATTTCGAGGCCGCGAGAGGAAGAGCAGGAGATCTATCACTGGCTGGATGGGGCTCAGCTTCAAAGAGGTAAATATCAAGTGCAAAAACGAAGGCTCATTAAATGAGATGACACAGCAGGACTGTGGTATTGGTGTCAACAGCTGGTTTCCTTCTCCTGGTTTGACCAGTGTTCACTTATTGGCTCTTAATTGAGCTGGATTAAGGGCTTTTGATCAAAAGGAGCGGAAGGATGTATTTTCCTGCTGTGTATTTTCCTGGTTCCTTTGGGTTGTTTTTTTTTTCTGATAAAGATGGATATTTGGCCACAAATATTATAAAAAGCTTGGGTTCCTGCATCTATGAGTTTCAAGCAAAAATGTTTGATGGGGGTTAGGAAGGTTCCTCAGAACAAGTGCAAATGTTTGGACTGGGAGCCATATTTTCTAACTGGGCTTAGGATGTAGTGTGCCTTTCCTCAGCCTTGGCTCTTGAGCACTAGCATGGAGCTTAGTATCCAGGTCAGGGTTTGGGGTTGTCTTCTGATCTGGTGGGAGGTGTCCCTGCCCAGGGCAGGGGGTTGGATCTGGATGATCTTTAAGGTGCCTTCCAACCCAAACCATTCTATAATTCTGTGATTATTGAACTAGAAATCCTCGTTTCTGCGCTGCTTAATTGATAGGATCACAGTAACAACTAGACATAGTTAATACCTGGGGAGTTAAAGCCACGGGAGGTCAGGGGTTAATTTTACTCCAGGTGGCAGCAGTGTGTACCAGCAGGAGTATTCAAAGCAGTGTGTCTCTTGTATTTGTTAATACAGTTCTATTGTTTAAACAGCTGAGTTTTCTGCAATCACTGCTCTCCAGTTGTCTAAACCACACTTTTATCTTGTACCCCCATAGCGCCATGTCGTGACGTCTCAGTAGCAGCCCTGGGAAAAGCTGCCGGCCCTTCTGACGCCTGTCAGGCCAAACAATGGAAGTCTCACGTGGCAATTCTCCTCAGGGAACGTTTTGCAGCTTTCTTGGGAAACAAAAGAGTTTTATTGCTACGTTTATTGTCGGCAAGGTGAGGACAGCCAAATGCTGTTACCCTGTGACCTGCTGGTGGTGGAACCCTGACTTCTCACTTCAGTTACCGCCTTACAATCAAAACAGTTCAACGTAGAGGATAAAATAATAGATTTCTGTGAGGAGCATAGATGCATTCAGACATTTTAATCAGTGTTTTGGACTAATGGCAGTGGGCAGAAGCTTGATGGGCTTTATTGCAGCTCATAAAAAGTTAGGCAAGACTGAGAGTGAGATATTTAAGGGGGGTAGGAGCTCTGAATGCCCCTACTTTGTATTAACTGTGTTGTGGCATGAGCCTCTCACAACTACTGAGGGTCATTGTCACGACCTACAGTCATGCTGTGGGCACATCTTCATCTTGCAGTGCCGACGATGGTCCCGCTCCCAGTCACAGGCTGGTGGGCAGACGTGAGGTTTGAAGGGAGTTAGTGCCATGGATCCTCTAGGCAACGTGCCATATGGCCCCTTGCTAGGTTTTCCATCCTAGTCATCCCCCCCAAGACTGCCCCTTGCTCTTGTTACTCCAGCCTTGGTTCTGCTCTTGACCATCCCAGGTGGTCCTGCTGTTCCTCCTGCTCCCTCCTGTCTCCACCTTTGCAGTGGAGCATTGCTCTGATTTCTATTTTATAAATATATGTAAAGATTATACAGTTATACTTAACGGAAGTAACAATGAGTCATAGAATGCTTTGGGTTGGAAGGGACCCTAAAGATCATCCAGTTCTGACCTGCTGCCCTGGGACACCTCCTACCAGAGCAGATTGCTCCAAGCCCCATCCAGCCTGGCCTTGAACCCCTCNNAGGCTCTCACCACCCTCACACCAAAGAATTCCTTCCTGAGATCTCATCTAAATCTCCCCTCTTTCAGTTTAAAACTGTTCCCCTTCGTCCTATGGCTCCCCTCCCTGATCAAGAGTCCTTCCCTGTCTCTCCTGGAGCCCCTTTAGGGACTGGAAGGGGTTCTAAGGTCTCCCCAGAGCCTTCTCTTCTCCAGGCTGAACCTCCCCAACTCTCTCAGCCTGTCCTCACAGCAGAGGGGCTCCAGCCCTTGGAGCGTCTTCATGGACCCCTTCCAACAAGTCCATGTCCTTCCTGTGCTGAGGACTCCACTGCGGGACACAGAAGGACAGGGAAGTGCTGGAGAGGGGACAGCAGAGGGCTATGAAAATGAGGGGCCTGGAGCATCTCTCTTACAAGGAAAGGCTGAGGCAATTGGGTCTGTTTAATCTGGAGAAGAGAAGGCTGAGGGGGGATCTGATCAA
>BJBW01004388.1:687-22500 GCA_004320125.1 Scolopax mira
TTTAGAAAACCATGATAACATTTAGTAGACATATATTACTATTTCTTTATATTAGTCTGTTCCCAAGTGCCACAACATGAAATTTAGACAGCTTTGGAAAAGAGGCTATTGTAAACATACACAGACTGAGAATGTAGTTTCCCTGGCAACCAAAAGATCTGAGAACAACTCATTCCTTCAGGTTGCAATTCAGTTTATGAGCTTACACATCTGCTTGCATAGGAATGAGACACCTGGGACTGCATTTCTAGAGTGATGAGTGAGAAATTAGAGAACAATAGACATTACATTGCTAATTTTGTGCTGTGATGAAAACGAGTCCTCTGATGTTCATTGTCACAGACCACCCAGAATATCTGAGGATACCATGATTCATATCCTGATTAAGCATCCAGTCTCTTCCCTACTTGTCTTGACATAAGCCAAGACCTGTAAGAAAACCAAGGAGGATGCTCTCCTCCTTTGTACTAATACAGGTTAATTTGTGTGGACAATTTTGTTAAACAGAATGTAAGTATTCCTTTCTGTTAAGTCAGAAGAATGAGGAAATATTGCATATTAGATGATGATCAGGAAAGAGCAGGTACTTCTGTTTGCTATTTCCAAGAACAACAGGTGCAAAAAAGGTCATTTACCATTCAATTTTATTTAACTCTCCACATAAACAAAGTTGCATGTATGCTGTTGGCTTGGATGGTGAGGATTACTGAGGTGAGATACTTTTATTTCCTTATGTCTTCTCTGCAAATACTCAGTGTTTGCATTCCTTTACTGTATGCAAATTATCTCGTATGTTGCTGTCACTCCAGCAAGGCTATTTTGTTCAGCCCAACATCTACAGGCAAACTACATCAGCTAGGCTGTGATTAGTATATCCGAGAAGTAGATTTTCAAGATTTGTATTCAACACATTTTGCTTAATACTCAGATGGTCCTACATTAGTTCAACTGAAATTATTGGTTGTTGTTATTATTATTGGGATTATTATCATCAATTAATTTTGTGGATAAAACAATTTTTGAAGAGGTTTATAGGGTAGGTTTTTGCTTCCAAAATCATTTAATATTCTTTCACTAGGTAAAGTGAATGCAAAAATGACTGCACTGTTGCTTCTTTCCTTATTAAATGTGTTGTGCCTCTGTCTGAACACTCTTTGTTGTAAATTTCTAATTCTCAGAAATATGTAGTAAGCTGTCTATTGTATATATAACCAGAATTATCCAAAGGCACTGTCTTTGTGAAGAAAAATATCCCTAAAAATCATCAGGGCTTGCTTCTTAAATCTTTTTTTTAATCCAATATATAGCATTTTCCTAGAATTTTTTCAGAAGTGAGGTCCAAGAATACTCATAATATCTCCTATAGAGACGTTTCTATATATAGAAATTCTGTAAGAAGTTATCTAAGTTACACAACCCTCAATGCACCCTACCAAAAATATCCCAAACCCTCAAAACACCCTCATCATTTGCAGTCTGATTTGCTTGTTTTGAATTTGATTCAAATAATAGCATTCCCTCCATTTTCATAGAATCATACAATCATAGAATGGTTAGAGTTGGAAGGGACCTTAAAGATCACCGAGTTCCAAACCCCGGCCATGAGCAGGGACACCTCCCACTAGAGTAGGTTGCTCAAAGCCCCATCCAGCCTGGCCTTTTACCTACTGCATGCTCAGACTGACTGAAATTTTTTAAATGCGTGTAAGAAACACATTTAACCTTTAACTATCAATAACAGTAATATTTTAGGTGAAATTCTGCTCTTAACCCCCTAATATGAGCACTTCATCTATGATCGCTCTTACAACTCTACTCAATCATGCTTGTAAAACCTGAATACTGAACTTTTTTCATACAGTAAATGCAGGTGGAACCTTCCCCATAAAGCCTGGAGTTTATCCACCTGAGGGTGAATACAAAGTGGTCTTTCTATGGCCATTAACACAAATTAAATTTTTACAATTAGAAGTACATCTTCCTATTATATAGACTGAACGTCACCACTAATAGAACCAAGAAAAAAATTATTTCTTCCACAACTGAACAAATACCACAGCAAACTTCCTTGTGCCTTCTCAGGATTTGAATCTCCAGGACCTGTTTCACAGCACAATGTGTGACAACATTCATGAAAACATGTGAGGAAAAACTGCTAAATCCAAAAAGTTGCATTTAAACTGATCCTTGAGAAACAAGCTTCAGGATAAGCAGCAATGTCATGTTGAAAGAAACCCTGCATTTTGGAATCTGTTACCTTCCTCTTTTCATCTATCAGCAACTTCAAGTCTTTCTGGAAGTTTTGTCCTTCCAGCATTTTAAAGCAGTTGCTTGCTTCCCTACTTCACTGTGAGAAAATCCTCTATCAGAAATCCTATATTATCTTACCCACAGAAACACTCTTTAAACAGCATTTCTTCCTACTGTGCACAATATGTGACTAAGTTGTAACCCTTGCATTTCCTATAGCAGAACAAGGCTATATATGTTTAAACAGTAGTGTCAAAGTATCTTTCAACCCAAAATTGATGATTAGCCCAATTTTGCTGGGCTAATCCTGGCAGGACTTCTGGACCTGCCTGACCCCCAAAGTCTGTGGTCTCCCATGATGAGCCCTCTTACCTGCATGTCACTTAGATACTACCATATAAGCTATAAAACTGTATATTCAATCAATAGTAAAAATTAACAGCTCTGTTCCTTATTTCTCATCTTTGTAGATCCCCGTTCTGGGCTATACATTCCACAAGAGTAGGCAAACTTGAAAGGACGTAAAAAAGTGATTCTTGATAGAACTCTCCTTAAGGAACAGGAAGCCTGTTATTTCGTCTTGACATAATAAGTAATTTAGAAGGGAAAAAATTTAACACAGCTTGGGCTGAGTAATGGTGTTTTCAAAGATTATGTCTAAACCAGGATATGTGTCTCAAGACGCATGGTAAGAGACGATCTTGTAAGATGAAATAAAAAACAACAAAAAAGTCTTTTTCAACACACAGAGCTTTCACTACATCTGAAATAAAAGCAGGACGTCTAATGCTAAATATAGATTGATAAGAACTTCTCAGAGTTTAATTTGCTTATATTGATTAATCTGAGTGAAAATATTATTGGTACCAGAAGTAAAGAGAAAAAATATTAGTAAGGGGACAGATTATAAGATTCTTAACACATTAGACAGATGGACACACAATTGCCTGGGGAACACTGAAGTCTAAGTTGAAGGTGGGAAAAATTACAGGGTATTATAAAATCAATAGGTGTTAGAATGATTAGGTGTTAGGATGACAAGAAGTCCCCTGTAGGTGTTCCCTTGCCAGGAGTAGGGAAAGCATTCCAACACCCCCATCCCCTCATCCAAGCTTGGAAGTCAGTCATGTACATGTATTATTGGGAAAAAAACAGATCTATCGTCCTCCTCCATGCTGCATTTATGAGACATAGAGCTGCTCAACAGGGACTCCTAAATAGCTCTGATCAAAAGGTTTGCTTAAGTCTGTAATGCCTTTCCTCCCACCTCTCAAATAATTTCCCTATGTTTCTTCCATCCCCTCCCATATACAGAGCATACCCCTGTTTCCCTCTTCCCCAGTGGCCACAGTTTAGATGGTTTTCTAGCATGATTTTATTATATGCATGCCCTTTTAATTTCTTTGTTGCCTATTAATTCTGGTAAACTAGTACCCCTCCATTCAGTTGTCTACCATATCCTGACATTTTCATGTCACTGTCTTGTTAGTGATGCCATAGGTCCAGGAGAGCCATCTGCACAAACATCACTCTCCTGTTGTAATCTGCAGCATACTGAAACTCCTCATGTTGTTACCTTGTTAGTGGTGCCACAGGTCAGGGTTAGCCATCTGCATGCAAACCCTAATCCATAACTCAAGTGAGTCCCTGAATTTTAGAAGCAAATAAAGGCAGGCTTTTCAGGGCCAAGGCTCATCAATTTGTATGTGTCCCTTGAAAATTGGAACATAAAGGTCAGAAATGGTGGAGGTGTTCGTCAAAAATGCTTATTTATTGATAAGTGAGTGTTCTCAACATGACTAGTAGCCTTATGCAAGTAATATTGGCAGATTTAGCACCTCAGTGTAGCCATTCCACATCGTGTTGGATACAAAACATGACAAGCAATGCTGTTTTGCAGCCTTTGGATCTAAATTTTGTGGTGGTAACTAACATTTTGGTGACTGTGATTTCCCTGCCTTAAAATCTTTTTCAACCCATTTCACTTAACTCCTGATAACCCTTTTTGTTACAACTGAGAAAATGTTATTATTATTTAGAGAGCAGGGTTTAAATACAGTTTTAATTTTCATACCCACTTTTTATTCACCAGTCATTTTGACCAGCTGCCCCCACTCTCCACTACCATGTGGACACAAATCTCTAACTCAAGTTAGGGTTAGCACTTTCAAAAAACTTGATAAGTAACAAACAAAACCACAACCAGTGGACATCTTTTTAGATTTCTGAAAGACTCAGATACTCACACAGCATCAAAATATCAAAATCTATTTGGCCAGTGCAACTCAGCACCTGCTTAGATCTCTTTTTCCTTGACAATTCTTACAACCTTTTGTACAAATAGCATAAGAACTCCGCAGAGCATAAATATATTAACACTTCAGTGTCCTAAAAATATGCTCGAAATGCAATTTAGCCAAAACTTGTGAGAAATAAAGAGCTGTTTCCACCCATTTATTTGATTCCCTACTGAAAAGTAATGTATAACCTGTTAAGTAATGGGTTATAGAGTTTTTAAATCTTAAAGTAGCAGGACTACTAACCATAGGTTATAACCTTATATGTCTGATGAAAAGAAAGTGTACATAAATAGCTCCCAATCAAGATATCAGTCAACTGCAGCTGTCACTCCTGGGCAAGAAAAATAATTATGTGGATACAGACACTATACCTGCCAAAACCTATATAAGTTGTCAAAATAGCTAGTATTGCTGCAGTGACTTTTTGCATCTGAGTAGATTAATTTCTACTCAAATTCTTTCAAAGTATATTTTCATCTCCTTCAATATACATTTTGCTTAAGTTTCAAGACCTGAGACATGGGGTAACATTAGGACCTCAACTTCAGAACAAATTTCTATTCCTTTTTATTCAGGAAGGGTAAAGGTGAAGCAAGTGAACTCCAACAAATAAATACCCACAAAGAACTTCAGTGTTCTAGACCTATAATTAAATCACTACCCACTTGAACTCTCAAATGGGCAGTATCTGACTTAAGGTCTTAGTCTCCAAAAATTCCAAGTCTAGAACATTCTCATTACCGCATACAATTTTCCACAACACACAGAGTGCATGAAAGGGGGAAAATATCTGCCTATTTATTAATCTTAGAAAAGGAAAGCTCAGGCTCTTAAGTGACTTTTTCTAATAAGCGCTTTTTTGTTGGATATTTTTTGTATAGTTTTATGAGATACTCTACCCTCTCTTATCTTGACAGAGTCCAACCAGCTCTCTGACCAGGTTATTTTAGATATTCCATGAGTAGAGGGTGTAATGTGTAATATGAAATTTACTTGTTTGAAGACAGAGGATGTTATATGGGATTTTTGATGTCGCAAAAAGATACAAAATATACTGAAATCACAACACAAATATAAGTTACACTTAGCAAAAAATAGCAATTGCAATAGACAGTTCAATCACAATACCAATGTGGTCCCCATTACCAGTCTCTATAATACACTCACCATACAGATTTTTTGTGTCCCCAGTCACTGGGAGTCACTTATTCCCATTTTCTTAGAAATTCTTTTCTTAGTTGTTCAGTTTTCATACTCTGTGTCAGGCTGAGCCAAGTATTCGCTCCCTTCATGCTGGTCCGGGCAACTCGGAGAGACATTTACACTGTTTTAATGAACATTTACACTATCAGTTGTATCACTGAGCTGTTGATAACTGCTTATCAAAGGCCTTCCTCTGATCCCCTCTGTTAAGATAGAGACAGCTGCTGTCTGTATCACCCTGACCATCAACCCTGGTCAGTCACACCCTGTATTATTCCCTGAGCTTCTTGGGCACATCCTCCTTACCCATCTCCTCCTCACCCATCACACCCTGGTCAGTCACAGCCTGTATCATTCCCTGAGCTTCTTGGGCATATCCTCCTCACACATCTCCTCATGCCAGCACCACCCAGACAAGCACTGTTTTCACAACTCATTTTTTACAAACTCCCAGTTTATAAACTCTACACATTTTGCTCTAGTGAGGTCATACTCAACTTCATATCAGCCTCTCTTTTGGCAGAAAGACCAAATAATAATAACCACACAAAACAGCATGAGAATCTCATCTCCGAGCACAAGCACTATTAGCTGAGATTCTGCAAATTAATTCTGTTTCTTTGTGTCTTCCACCTACAGTTACGATGCTCACATGAGTGCTTCTTACTCCTACGTCATTTCCCAAACTGCTAAAATGTTTAATGAAAGGTTTAATCAATTTTAATTTTTCATTTTTTTCATTTTAAAATGCCAGCATACTTAAATTTCCCAGAACTGCTGCAGTCTACCCTCTGTTGGCTGTTATAACTCACATTGTTAAGCAATTCAGACCAACATTTTAGACTTTTAACTCCCTTCTGTTCAGGGAGTCACATTCTACTTCTGGGGTTCTGTCAGTCACATATATTCACATACACATTTCTTGTACCTCTGCTTACCTTAATACAGATGTTTTCTTTTGCTAATGTGATAATGATAATATAAATTATATAAACATTTGCTTGTTTAGTGTACTGTAATACTGTTGTTAAAAGGTTGCAGATTGGCAGTGGGAAGCTGCCTGTTAGTTTTGCTCTGGTTTGATTGAGTGGAAACCTCCGTAAATGGAAAAGATGGTAATGTGCTTGAGATCAGCTGAGCACAGGTAACTGTGAGGTGTTTTGAGAGAACAGATTGAGGAAGCAAGGAGAGAGAAGACAGACTGTGTCAGTCCAAGTCCAAGTAAGAAAGCCACATAGCACTAGCAAAGTTGTATATACTTTACACAGACTTGCTCATTCAATTCCTGTAACATTCCCTTCAGTGCACCTCATATACACTTTCACTTTACTATACAAGAACCTACACATTTCCTTCCATTTTCCACAGACAGTGCTTCTGAAGACACTAAAGTGGCTGAGTAGACATCAAGTCCTTCACCTTTCCATTCTCAAGATCTTTGACCAAGCAACATGCCCAGTCCTTGAGAAAAGTCTAGACTGATTTTGGGAACTTATATGAAAGCTGATGAGTATCTAAAAACAAGCCTACAACATCATACTGGGCACTCAGACAATCATCCCTAGTGCCTGTGGAGTTTTCTCGTATGTCTACCTTTAACATTTTTTCCTTTGAGCTCTACATGCATCAACTTCTCAAGGCTTTCGTTTTGGAAGCTTCCTCTGCCTAATGGAATTTTGCTTTTCAGCTTCAGAAAAGGACATAAAACGTGTCAAGTAACTACCAACTGCTCTACACATTTCTGGGTCCTTCTAGCTAAAAAATGCATTGTTTATGATTCAGTGAAGATCTATAACCACTGCAAGTATTTCTGACTCAGTAAACCTCACCACATCACATACAGAAAAACAATCTCTGATATTGCATTGGTTTGAAATCCAAAGGATAAATAATATTTACCTTCTTTTATTCTTATTCTTTTTGTGACACCATATAAGAGAGTTGTATTTATTCACCTGCTCTGTTCATCAGCATTCACCAGTGTTATAGAATCAAACCAGATTATGTATTTTGGATTATGAATATAATTAATAGCTTTTTCAACAGAAACTAAACATTCCTGTACTATAAAGCCTGAAGTGTCACTTTTTAAGATCACAGATGGTAAATTTAAAAATTGCTCTGCTATACAGCTTTTAAATATCTGACCAAATGGCCACTGTCACGGCTATTAATCAAAGAAGGAAGAACGGCAATATGCAATTACATAAGAGCCAGTACAGGTGAAATTTTTGCTTTATTGTTATTTTTCCTTCAAATTCTGCAAGTGACAGACACAAAACATGTATTACTGCTAATTAAATGATTTTAGGGGCTTGGTAGTATGCCATACCCAGAGAAGGGAATTAAATGACCACCTGATTTATCTTATGATTCATCACTTTGTATACTGCTTTCAGTGCATTATTATGTAAAAAATGCAAAACCCAATGGAAATGAAATGGTATATTCTACATGGAAACAAAGGGAAGAGATGTTTTGTAGAGCCATGGGCTGTAAATGCCACTTGATGAGGCAGGAAAGGGACTACAAGGTTGAATCTGGTTGCACACAACCCTGGAAAAAGACAGGAACTATATTAGAAAGCCAAGATTATGCTCTCTTTTTTTTTTTTTCTTTTTTTTCTTCCACATTTTAATAAAGCTCCATCTATACAAAAGCTTCAGCAGTTGCAGAGATAATTTCTGAAAGGACAGGAATACCACATACACTGGCTGAAAAAAAATCCCACATAAAATAACAAGAAAACTAGAATGCAAAAATGAAAATATGTGACAGAAAAGCATGAGAAAAAATACAGCTATATTTTGTTACTTCTATAATAAAAACTGTGGATTCCTGCATGCACATATTCTGAAACATGTTGCAGTAACAAAGAATATCTTGAAAGAGCCAACACAAAGATATTGATAAACCAAAAGCAGGCAGTTAATTGAGCAATTCAAGGAACCTTGTTGTCGCCAAAATTCCTTGAGGTTTATTTAAGAAAACTTACCTGGTCCCTTGCTGATACTACTAGTGATCTTCCTTCTCAAATTTAAAAGCCATGAAAAGAGGCTTTTCTTCCATTTCCTTTGTGAAATACAAAGCTTGACCATTTACTGATTCTAATACAAATAGGTATTTTTCTGTTCCCATCTCCTAGATGAGGAGTAGTCTAAAAACATTTCAGAAATAAAATACAGACAATTTTCCAAATAAACTAATTTGCATAGATATCCTAAGCTCTGTATAAGCTGGACAAGGTAACTTTTTGCTGTTAAAGACATTACTGCCTGTATTTTTTGTTGTACACAAGATAGTTTTACTTATTAGAAATCTCTATATCATTCAGAATTATTTCAATGATTACATAGTATAAAAGTTCTTTCCAGAAATCAAATTGTGTCTTCACTATAAATTGTTATAAATAGCTATATTACACATATATAAAGTTACTGCTGCAGTGCTTAATAGTTTATCTATATCATGATAACAATCTCCTCTGGGAAGAAAAGGCTATTATTTAGAAAAAAGATGAGTGGGATTATAGAGTCTGACACTTGAACTACTTTACCTCAGGACAAATGAGCTAGACTGTCCCTCAGATGTCACTTCAACAAGGATTTGCCTATAATTATATTACCAGAAATATTCAATGAATTTAAATGATTTTTTGATACAAATTTGATTTATTTACTTTCACTGATACAGTAAGCAAATCTGAAACTTGAATATTAAACTGAATTGAAGGAAAGAGTAAATGAATACATGAGTACTCCATGCAGAAAAGCTGTCCAAACATTTATTCATTTATTTGCTTTATTCATAGACTCTCCCTCCCACATTATGAGCCAAAGTTTTTGTCATCCCAGCTATTAAAGTCTTTGTTTTACATCTGTATGAATGCTGTTAATTTTTTTATTGAAATTTGTTCTGACAGCATTTTGTGTCATATTTTGTGATTGTGACAGTTACACATTCATCATTATTTGATATGTTTTATAACAGTATTTACAGATTTCTGATTTCTTATGTGTGTGCTTTCCATGTTTCCACAAAGCCTGTGTTAAGTACATCATGGGCGCAGGCAACTTACAGTTTGTTTCTTTAGGTCGGTAACTAGTTCAGTGGCAGTATTCCAGTAAATGACACGATAGGATGTATCGATGTCAAATTATTAGACTGGAAACAAGCCTGAAGATGCCTAGAGAGAATGTACTGCACTACATCTGGATAATTGCTCTGTTGAGAAGAGTTATTTGACAACCCTTTGATAGAATGGTTGCTGAAAACAGTTCAAAGTTATTAAGCAGAACAAACACCAGCCAGCTCTCCATGGGACAGAGCTTGTTTATTGTTTTCCCCTACTCTGCAGACATGGGAAAAGAAGCTACAACTTCCCATGTGGGATACAAGTCATGTAGATAGGAAAAGGTTTACTTGATACAGATCTTCTCTATCTATACAAGGTAGGTATCTTGGCACAGGTATGATTCATTTTATATATAATAAGAACTTGTAAGAAAGATGCAGAATTTACTGACCAGTTTTACAAACACTGTCAAATATCAGTTTTATAGAAAGACAGATTTAGATTCACAAAGCATGCAGAATTCAGTAAAACTCTCCTACAGCAAGCACATCCTTAACTTTCTGGAATGGAGTGGATTTGTTTTAACTTTGCTTCAAGTATCTTAGAAAGCAGAATTGAAGCAAAGGTGAAATTCTTCTCTTTGTCTTAGTGATTTTTTTTAAAAGATTTCAATTAAAAAAAAAAAAAAGAAGTGAAAGACTGAGTCACATAAGACCTTAATAGCCTTAATAGCACCAGGGCAAAAACATACATGCATGGTTCGGACAGGTTTCTTCCACTCCCAGAAATGATTAGAATCTTCATTTCCTCCATCCCAGAAAACCACCCAGCTCATCTGTCCTGGTGACACAGTTCAATTTTATATGACCATCTGGTCAATCAATAACCGGATATCCAAGTCTCCCACTTCCTGAGAAGATCCCCTAACCATAGAACTAGATCATACTAATTTTTACCATTCAGACATCAACATTTTATGAGATGAGGCAGAAATCTAACAGGACAGGTTGAGAGAACTCAATTGCAGAACCAATAGAGCCAACAGCAAGACAAACAGAAGTATTTTTGCAGTCGGGATACTCTTTAAGAGAAAGTATATTGATACCAATAAAAAATGAAGGAAATCAAAATAAAATCTCCCACATCCTGGAATTAATGCTATGATTTCTGAGAAGTTAAGTGAGTAGTGACAAAATATCTCTAAAACTCTTACTCATGGCTCATACTCAAAATCTTTTGGAAAATTCAATCCTAGCACTATCATTTACCATAGTATAGTTGGTCATGTCCGTTCTAGAGTTTACCAGGAAAGATGACTGTTGAGATGGGAGTCTTCTGCTTATTCAGTAATGTTTACAATCCCTCAAGGAAGTGAATTGGAGATTTGGGTACCTCAGAGCCTATCTTAGGGGCTGCACAGCCACCTGAAGAATGAAAAGAGCTCAGACTCCAGGTACCTGACAACAAGCAAATGGATTCTTGGAGCCCAAGCATGTGCCTCAGGCAGGACAGCTGAGCCTAGGAATGTTCTTTCATAACCCATTAGGAATAACAATTCATCTTTAACCAGACTAAGTTGTCACAAAAATAGTAGTGGCTCCAATAACTAGGTCCATTTACAATATCAATGACCATGTAAGAGAGCAGTAAATCAGTTGTCACTAACCATTTTTAATAAAACATGTTCCAAGCAACTTTTCAACTTACATGAGTGTTTCCAGTCATTAGTTCTACTGAGCTACCTACCTCAATAGCAATGAAAGCACTGGAAGGGAAATTTATTTGCTTTTTCTGCTTCGTAGTTCACAAACACCTTTCATGCAACAGTTATAGCTGAAGTCAATCAGAACACAGGAGTAATATACCAAATTCACAAGGTTTCTTTACAGCTTTCATTTCCTACAGAAGGCTCCTATGCTGAAGGAAGCTCAACCCATATTGTTTCAAAGACTTCAACAGATTTAAGTCATTCAGAAAAATAAGGAAAATAAACCACAGTATTCATGAAGCATCTGGTTCTATACAAATTTATATTTTCCTATCCTTTTGTCATAGTATAATTTTCAAATTGTTTGTAGGGCATCTTTATAAAGAACCACCTTGGGCACTGCATAACTGAATGTAATTAACACCACAAAGAACAGTCAAAAATCAAGACACAAACTATTCTGAAGAAAAAATATTTGAATCATCTAGACTTTGAAGAAATGCATTTTATCTATTCTTACCTCTCACCACCAACCCTTCTAAAAAGCAGTGTAGAAAACATGACAAGGGCCAAAAGAATATTCTGTTACTTCAGAAACCTTCCACATCCCTGGTAATTTAAGAGTTTGCAAAGGATTACTCCACTCGTTTTCTGTCTTTGTCCTCATATAACCTCTCTTTTTTAAATGCAAAGCTTTATAAACACAGTCAAGAAAATCACAATGGGCTAAAGCTGTCCAACTTTAGTAAATAACACTATAGGTCAATTTGACAGGAAGTTCTAGTACTTTCTGACATAAATTGTTGCATATATAAAACATGATACCACTCTCAGAAAACTTTAAATTTGTCCATATTTAAGTGAAACATTACTGATTCTAGATTTGAAATTTAATTGGCAAGCACACAACAAGCAAGAAAGCAAGAGACTATTACAAATATGTTGTAACACCTAAGACCACTTCTGGCATTCCTGTCAGCAGAAAAATCAGAGAACACAAAATATTCAGTATACAAATGTTGTTACAGAAGATAAGAGGAGAAAAAATAATCAATGACCCTGGTGCCATAGGGTACTTCCTGCTTGTTTGATGAAATACCTTATATCTCAACAGCAATATCAAAAGCATTTAAGAAAATATTATATTTTTAAAGGAAGAATTTGGAAGTTTTATTCAAAATATATTAGTTTTAAGTGTCTAACAGCGAATATTGGTATATCTATAAAGTTGCATTAGGACCTCAAAATACCTACTGAATTCATTACTCACTGAAGGCTACAATGAAAATCAATAATGAATTGTTTCTCTCCTATTGGTGAAATATAATCTCCACAACCAAGTATGATGAATCATCAGCTATGATTGTTCGTAGAAGTTTGTTTTTAAGCAAGAACTTAAAAGTTATGTTTAGATTTGGTGAGGTATAAACTACAAGGAATGTTAGAAAGCGGACAATCATAACCATGCTATCATATGTCTTTTCTTTATATCCTTCTCCAGGGTTACAACATGAAGATGGAAGACAGCCTGTCAGCTGGCAGATAGCTTTCCAGCTTTCCTTATGTATATTTCATTATTTTTTATTATAATAGGAATCAAAGGCTTGTCAGTATGAGTACATTCACACACTAAAATAATTCCTTGGTGTTCCCATCTATGGTTTGTCTATACCTATTCTCTATCATACAGATGCACTGACAACAAGCAATTTTCACAAGGTATTTTTAAGTTATTTCTAGGACAGCTGTGACAAAACTGGATTCCTGGAGTCAGACATAGACTGTGACTACAGGTACCAATGTATTTTAATAAATGACTTACCTAGAGTGTAGTGTGGTAGCAAATAATGGAAAAGTATGGAGAAAAGGGGATATTTGTTAGGCAACAGAGAGAGAAAAACATTGAGAAAGTAGGAGACAGCATAATTAAATCTCATGAAGTTAACAGGAAATTATGCTAATCCAATTCCTCTGGGTATTACTAGTGAAGGGAAAAATAATTTGAGTCATCTACATTACTACAAAATGTATTTATATCTCGATTATGCATCATTATGTGGTCATATCTCAGGATCCACCCCAGCAATATATGTAATACTGTTCAAAATGCAATTCCTCATGGGAACCTGATATTCCCTATGGACATTAGGTCATTATTATATTTCCCAAGGTCCCTTATGTCCTTTTAACTGGAGGTATGTGGCCATCACTACTTTTATGTGTACTCTGCCCATATCTGTTCCAAATTGAGGTTAAGATAGAGATGAACTGTTTCTGTTTCTGAAGTGTGAATACAAAAAGATGTTTTGTGAAACTGAATGATGTCATCATTATCTGAACTGTAGAAGCTACTAGAACTTGAAGTATTACATTTATAGAAAATGCAATATTCATGGGGAAATTTTAACAGATTTTATAAGTGTTTTGTAATGGAAAGTGGTTAGTAACTAGTGTGGGACAACAAGCATAAAAGAGTAGTATATCATCTGAAACTCATATTACTTGAAAACTCTGACATGAAAAAAGGGACTTTCAGGCTTTCCTAAGCCCTTTTCTATGTTCTCCAGTAGCTGGCCACACAAAGGTCATGATTACTGTTCAGAAATATATTTCAAATGCATTCTGAAACCTGTTAATTATTGATTGTCATTAATGTTACACTGACAGCTTGCAATGCATATTAATATTGCATTGATGGAAGACAAAACTTATCAATGCTGTGACTCAATCATGCTCATAGACACTATACTGACATAAACAGTAAAGTTGAAGTAACAGTTGGCTTTCCAGCATACAGGTTTTCTAAGCTATCCAGGAACCAATATCATTTACTTTCACACCTCATGTACATTACAGTAAGTAAGTGAACATGAAGTTGAAAAGGTGCCACTCTATTCTTCTACAATTTCTAACTAACTAGACTAACCAGATGTAGGTTGATAGAAAAACTTCAATGTAGAAAAAATAGACAACAATGAAATTGAGCAGCTGTCTATTTGGACAGAGACCTGATTCTACCCTGAAGAAATGTTTTAAGAAGTTGTTCAAGTCCAGCTTTAGTCTTACTACAGCACAATAAACCCTACCACCAGGGAGCCAGGCAAAAGGTGTGCTATACCCTGACCAGCAACAGAAGGGCTCAATGGAAGAATTTTCACATTGCCGTAAGATATAACATTTACCTTCACACAACTGTCTTTGAATTTTCTCGCTTATGGGTCGAAACTTCTCTAAAGCAGTCTGCAGGATGTTGGTTTATTGGGGTTTTTTTTGAATGGGTGTATGATTTAAAAACACCTGTATTCATACGGAGTGATTTGGTATTTTATCTCAGTGTTTCATATTTCATTCTCTGCTTCAAGCTTACAGTTAAAAATGAACATTTTAAAACTTTTAAAACCTTTTAAAACCTCACTTTTCACTTTTTTTTTCATCACACATTGAGCAATTTCTGCCAAAGTTGTGGTTTTAGTAAGCAAATCTGATTGAATTAAAACAGAAGCAGAAGGAGGGAAAAAAGTAAAGAATAGGGGACTTAGCTGATTTCAGCTGCAAAGCTTTGTTCCATGTGTTGGCTTCAATATCAATCCTGGTTTGGAAAAGATCTTTAAAAATACTAATTTAAGAGATTTCATATCAGAACCATGACCAATGTTTCCATACCTCAGCTGGCAACAAAAAGGAAATTACCTCTCACTTGATCTCATCAACAACATGCTATCAAAGAGACAAAGCCTTGCCTATCAATACAGTAGGCAGAATTACCTCTCTTCATAAAATTTTAAATAATTTTGTCGTCAGGTGAAGTAGTAGTAATGGAAGTGAAATTCACATAATCATAACAATATCATTTGGAAGGCATCTAGAGTCTCTAGTCTAGCCTCCTGATTAAAGTTGGTCTATCATCAACAACTCAGGTCAGCTGGGGCTTTATCTAACAAAGTCCTGAAAAGTTCCACTGCAGCACTAGTCTACTAGTGTAAATGTTTTCTCCTAACATCTAACATGAACCCCCCAAGGCGCAACCTGAGGCTATTGCCTCTTTCTTATCTTCTGCCACTGAAGAGGAGAGTTTCTGTGCACCACCTTTGCACGCTTTCAGGTAGCTGCAGGATGCCTTTCAAGGCACCTCTTCTCTAGACTAAACAAGCCCACTTTCCTGAACCTCTCCTCATGGGACATGTGTACCCCAAGTCATTGAAGCTGCCCTCCAATGGACCATCTCCAGCTACTCAACATTGTTCTCAAAGCAGGCAGCCAAACCTGGACGCATTAGTCCATGTCTATCTCCACCGGTCCCAAGTAGAGGAGGTACCTTCTTTCAAACCTACTAGCCATGTTCAGCCTAAGGAACTCCAGTACGTGGTTTGTCCTCTTTAAAATGAGAATAAATTGATGACTCATATTCAGTTTGGCATCTACAAAGATATCCATATCCTTTTCAGTGAGGTTATTTCTCAGCCAGTCAGTTCCCAGTCTGTAATGCATGGATTATTCTACCTCTAGTAAATACCCTTGGACTTCTGTGCTGAAATGAATAGGTTTCTGTTGGCACAACCCTCAAGTTTCTCAAGGTCTTTCTGGATTGTAATTTGACTGTTTGTTATGTCAGTATTTTTATCCTGTTTGCCATCATCCACATATCTGATAAAAGCACAGTCTGTCTCATGACACAAGTCAGCAATGAAGATATTCAATAGCGTGGGCCTCAGTATTGACACCTGGAGCATGCTGCTTCTTCCCAGCAACCAAATAGATGTTCATCCATTCGTTAGGACATTTTAAACATGAAGATCCAGCCAATGTTCAGTCCACTTAATTATCCATATTTCCAGTCCATATTTCATGAGCTTCCAAGTGAAAATGATGTGACAGATGGTGTAAAAACTCTAAATAAAATTAAGGTATATTGTATGTACCACTCTTTCTGCTTCCCCCTCCTCATTTCAATGTAGAAAGCAATTACTTCAAGCATGATTTAGCTTTCATAAGTCCATGCTGACTATTCCTGACTCTCTGTTTGCCCAGACAGCCAAAATTTAGACAGATATTAACAGGATGTGAAATTACTTCATGCAGAAACTTACTACAACCAGGATGAATTTGTCAGTCATTGCCAAAGAGTGGTCAATCCAGACAGGTTCTAAATACTGAGAAGTGATAATTAAACCATGAAATCTGTAATGGACTTCTGGGATGTGATATTAATATAGGACTGTTAAAATGTATATCACCTGAGAGAATACTTTAATGCTAATTAAGTTTTATTGCACACCATAATTCTAATGACTCATGGCTCACTTACAGAAAGGAAGAACATTTGCTAACACATGCAGTTACTCATGCTAACTCCATCACTCAGCCTAGAATCAGAATCATTTATCACTACCATTAATTAAAAGCTTAATTCCATCTTTTCACCCTAAAACTCCCTTTTAAAACCCAGTTTCACATATATGGCTGTATGGAATTAAAGTTTTTCCAGACAAGGACCCTATCTGCCATTCCCAGATAAAATGAAGTCGTATGATTGCATGCATACTCTTCTGCATGAAAAGGTATTTTTATCTTAAACCAGATAGTCTACCCTGTAAGGCTATCATTTCTTCTATAACAGTGAAGTTAATGAGCAACAATTAAAAAGCAGGTGTTCAAGTACAGATTTACTACGCTTCCCGACTTTGAACAAAAAACTTGCGATCTTATGCTGATCCATGGACAGTTCCAGAGATTTTGCTCTCATTTCAAAGTTCAGACCCTGGAGCATCTTCATTTTTTGCACTTCTCCATAGATGGGCCTGCGTATCGCCAGAGTTACATCATAGCACAACATAGGTAATCTCCCTGGCAATTGCAGATACTGAGTTCTTTTCCAAAGAGCTTAGCTAATACTCTGATGATGCACACACTTCTCTACAGCCCATGGGTATAACTCTCTGGTAGCTCACAAAAGAGACAGCATTTTGTTAATTGGTAGACCTGGGCAAAATCTGGGGATGACCACTTTGAAATAAAAGTAACAGTTTTCAGAGCAGAAACATGAAGCAAAGTGAGAAAGAAAGAACAAAGGAATGCAGTGCACAAGAACTATGTTAATACAAAACTGATACACTCTTTTTCTAAGGTGAAACAAAACTATTGACATAAAATGTACATTTTTCTCATTAAAGAACAGCAGCAGAGATTCACTGCGCTGTGAGCGTATGCGGAAAAGAACATTCACAGCAAACCTCTAGCACAGAGGTAAAACTTCTTAGTCTTCAGGTATAGGCAAAATGGGTGTAAGTGTCTACCTGGAAAGGCCAGCCAGGTCAGAGTACATATAACAACAATAACAGCAGCAGAACAGCAGCATGTCAAGTTCCTGAAGGAGAATTCCTAACATTCAGACAATAGAGGGCCTTTTGGTGGAAGCTTGGTTTTGACATTTTTTAGCTGTAATAATTTCAGCCTTTTTTCTTAGTTGGCAGAGGACAGAAACCACAGGAATTTTGACCAGACCAATTTTCAGCATCAACAGAAAGCTTTGCAGAATGGATTCGGGGCGGGGCTGAGAGAAGCAGGAAACCACTGTATTTCAGAAGTATATGTACATTTGATCTTCTAGAATGTATCAAAAGGAACTACCCCAGAACGCTTTATTTTCCGTTTTGTAATCATTTAAAAGTTTTACATGTAAAAATGTGATGGTTTCTTTTTAAAAGAAACACAGAAGGCCATTCATTTTTCTAATCATCCTCTCTAAAGATTTAAATATGCTTTAATTGAGCAAGACTTTGACATTCCTGTTGCAGCAATGTTACAAGATGTTCCTGTGAACAGGCTGTCAGAAAAAGAAAAAAAAAAAAGAAAAGAAAAAAAGAAGAAAAAAAAAAAGAAAAAGACATGTAAAAGGAGAGCAGAGCGATGAAGAGTGACAAATAAAATTCAAGTAAGAGATGTGATGAAAAGACTTGAGACAGAAAATGGTCCAGAGTTGGAAAAGCCTTTCAAATATTTGTTTTCTTTTCAAAGACAAGGAAGTGAATAAAAATTTAAGTGAAAAATTGGAGGGGAAATAAGAAAGTTTCACTGTATATTGGTAGAAAGTAGCGGTCTCCAGGAGAGCTGTATGCTGCAGTTCATTCTGAAAAACAGAAATACATGAATTATGTACATTCTAGCGTCTGATTAAAGTAATGATGACTCAAGCATGAAACACACTGTATCAATTGGTAGACACTGAGATTTACATTTGTTACTCTTAGCAGAGACTCCAAATTACATCAGGAAATCAAAAAGATAACAGAAATTACCACTAAAAATTCAACTGTGATCATAACAATGTTTACAAATTTAGACAATAAAAATGCAGTCAATTACTTTACTTATGCTGGCACACATATTTAATATAATTGCCATCATTTACATGACTCATCAGCATTAGTCTACTAAATTTTCTAACAATCAATAATAAAAAGACACTATTCAAATAAATACTTTCATTTCAAATTTTAAAACAAAGAAGGACACAGATAACTACTCTGAACAAGATTCTCAAATTGAACATGAGCTTTTGGACATTTTTGTCCCCAATGACTGAGACAGGAACCTCCATCCACATCTCAATCTCTTCTCTCTCAGACCTTCTCCTTTCTATTATTTTCTTTAAGAGTTTCCTCTATACCTTCTAACAGAATAGCTATATACCATTGTAAAAGACTTTGAAAAAAGGGACTTAACTGAGTTTTGGGGAAGAGACCACTATTTCCTAGATTCCATGTCAATTACCATTCATTCTACCACACTGTTCTACGCTTCTCTCCCTCAACTTCCAAGTGTCCACAACATGTATGTACATCATTGCATCACCTCTCTTCAAATCAATTTGAACAATTTACTACAATAATACTTCTCAAGAACACTTGTCAGCAGAAATTCACTTAACTGATAGTTCAGAAGACTTATTGCAATTCCATAGATACTTCTTCAGAGCAACTGCAAGGTATACCTGCACAGGCCTATGGTTTCATCTGAGAAACATATCACACTAACCCTTTTCATACTTCATTGCCATAAAAAGACCTTGTGCATTCATTTCGAAAAAACATGTTATATACATATATACTTAAACATTCAAATTCCTGTCAGGTATGAATGATTTAATCCTCTATTCCGATATTAGCCTATCAGTAAAAACATTATTTTTGAAACTAGAAAAAGTCATGTGCCTACTCCTTTTTTAGAGACTATAGTTGTCAGATGGACCAGGACGAGAAATTTTTATTACTCACTTATTAGAACTCTTTTTATTATACATGTATGTTTCTTATTCTAATTTCTACTTTTCTTCATTGTTACAAGCCATTTTTTCCTACTAATTAAAAAAAGTGCTCCAGACACATAGAACAGGAACTTTTGAACAGTGATTTTTTTTAAACAGAGAAATGTTTAATTTCTTAAGACATTTGTATTTTCATTAAAGAAACTGTTAAAGATAGTTTTCTCATAAATAAATGTTTTCAACAATTACATAGAAGATTATACTTTTCCTTCATTAATGTAAAATTCCAGATATAGCATAAATGTCTTTTCTTACATAATCTTCCATAATACTTACTACTAATAATCTCCCGTCTGGAGTAGTGTGCACAGTACTATGCATCATAGAGAAAATATGGCACCTAAGAAAGATTTTAAATTTTTTAACTTATCAGGAAAAGAAAAAACATGATAGAAAGTAAATATCTTTTATACTCAATAAGACATGGGTTAGTCAAGATAAGATTTTACTTTTTCAGGGTTTTGAGTAAATTTATATATAGACAGTAGCAACCATAAAGAATACGGAGCACTGAAGTAAATTCCTGGGTATCAGATAGCATTGTCTCCAAATGCTAGAACTTTTCAAATACATTAGATAACATTGCCAGGAGTATTGAGCTACTTGACAGGTCTTTCAGACCCTACTGGACAAGTCTTGGTTTTTATTATTCCATTTTTTGCTTTTTTGGCTGCATGAAAGAACAAGAAACTTTCTTTTATGTGGTTTTCACTTTCACGGGATCAATTGATCTCCCAGTTCACCTCAGAGAATACTTTGTGACTCCAAAGCTGTCAAAAAACAAACAAACCAAACAAACAAACAAAAAAAGCCCAAAAAAACCAAAACAAGCCCATAAACATTTTATCCAGATAAAAAAGCTCAGTTCTCTTAAGGTGATCAATTTAAAATGTTAGAACATAGAAGAACTATTATCCAATGCATCAAACGATCCCTCACTTTTGAAAAAACAGCTAAGTAACACTTAAGCACTTCTATCCCAAATAGCCCCCTGTAATTCCAGGTGAGTACATCAAAGAATCATCTTCACAAACTAATCAAATACCACTTTAGGATTAAATATTACACCTATAGCTTCAATTAATTTCTCTTATTAAAAATTTATAATCTTCCACTTGGTAATATGCACCACAAGAGTTCAAACTTTACACTGTTAAGTTCCATGCCTTTTATTATTCTAACACTTCAGAAAATCCACTTCCTTCTGTATGAAATCCTTGATTATTAATATAGTCTCCTTTTCTGTCGACACAGTAATGCAAGTATTAAATAAAATGATTCCTAGAACATTCACAGACAAATTTTACAAATCATGTATTTCAATTCTGATACTTCCAGTTTCAACACCACCTTTTACATCTATTGTAGTCAATTCAGTACCCCTTTTGAGGCCAACACTGAGGAGCTCTCTATTCAAATATACAATATTCAAATATTCAAGCTTCATAGTCACCTGTCTGGCTCTTTTAATTTATAGCACTCACATAGTCATCTCAATGTTGAAAGAAAACAGTAAAACTTAACTGTTCATAGATTATCATATTTTACCACAAATGTCTTGTTTTCATATATGCCATGTTTTTCTGTATTCTGTATAAAATAATAAAATAAATAAAAAAAAACCATGGTAGCAAAATTCAACTCCTTTAAAGAGCTCATTTAAAGAACTTCACAATATCACAGAATCACAAAATCATAGAATATTTTAGGTTGGAAGGGACCTTAAAGATGATCTAGTTCAAATCTTCCTGCCATGGGCAGGAACACCTCCCACTAGACCAGATTGCTCAAAGCCCCATCCAGCCTTGTCTTGAACGCTTCCATGGATGAGGCATCCATAACTTCTCTGGGCAACCTGTTCCAGTGGCTCAGCACCATCACAGTAAAGAAGTTCTCCCCAATATCTAATCTAAATCTACCCTCTTCCAGTTTAAAACCACTATCCCTCATACTA
>BJBW01004388.1:22554-50304 GCA_004320125.1 Scolopax mira
TGAACAATCCCAACTCTCTCAGCCTGTTTTCATGGGAGAGATGATCCAGCCCTCTCATTTCTGTGGCCCTCCTCTGGAACCACTCCGACAGGTCTATTTCGTTCCTGTGCTGAAGACTCCAGAGCTGGACACAGTTCTCCATGTGGGGTCTCACAAGAGCAGAGGAGAGGGGCAGAATCACCTCCCTGGATCTGCTGGCCACATTTCTTTTGATGCAGCCTAGGATGTGGTTGCCTTTCTGGGCTACGAGTGTACATTGCTGGCTCATATTGAGCTTCTCATCCACCCAGCCTGTATTTGTGCTTGGGACTGTCACGACATATATTTGATCATATATTTTCAATCATCTGAGGGAAATCAGGTTATTCTGCTGATAACAGTGAATAAACCCATTTGAAGTAGTGGTAAATAATACAAAACCAGTCAGCTGTTGGGAAGATGTCAAAGGAAATAGTCAAATGTACGTCTGAAGAAATTGTCTTCAAATATATTTACTAAGTTGTACGAACATTGCATAAAATGATAATCAAAATGTTTTTTAAGAAAACAATTTTGGTAACTTCAACTCAAACTGAACAAAAATCTGTTACACCTTAAGATTAGTTACAAAAGGGTATGTAAGTAGTTTATCAGTACCTGTCATTTCACTACTGGAGGAGATTATTTGGTTTATTGTCAGTTTAAATTTCTGATCCAGTCTCCAGTCATTGCTAATAAGTCAATATAGTCCTGTACATTTTTTAAGACATAATTATATCAAATTACCCATCGCTATTTTGAAAGAAATAATACACAAAGTAATTTTAACTTGTGTATATTATTATAACACCCTTCAAAATTAAAGACCATAAAGGTGCATCGCATAAAATGCAGGAACTGATAATTGCTCAAATTTCTATAGTTCTATCGGATACAAATAAAACAGAAAGTCCAACTAATGATGACATTGAATGAGTGACACTTCACTCCTTTTCTGTGCATGTTATTTTCCCCAAACAAAGAAGGAGGAAGATTGACATGTGTTCACTTCCTGCACATTTTGTTCTGATAGAAGCAAATAATTTTGAAGCAGAAAGGCCAATTCTTATATCAAATAATTCATCTATAATGTAAAATTACTACAACTACACAATATATAACATTTCTTTGCCAAACACTCCTTTTTTTCTTTTCATTGCTAAGTGAATCCATGGAATGAATCATCAAGTTGATCAACATATTATTTTTCATATCTTTCTGAACAATTTCCTTGTTAAGACAGGTAAAACAAAAATTTTATTAACATTCCTAGCCCAAAAAGGCTAATATTATCTCTCATTTTGCTACTCAACCCATTTCCATTTTTAGTGATTTTATTTTACTATAAAGAAGCTATGGTTTGAAAAACAGAATAAATAAAGTGGCTGTCCCAGAACTTACACACTGCACCAAAGTATCTACAAAACTTGATTTCAGAGCATCTCCATCTCTATCCTGTGTTTATATCAGGAGAGTACTAAAGTTGCCATCAGTTCCTTTAAGTCTATTAAATCTGTTAATACATACATCTATTAGACAGTATTTAAGACTGTGTTGTTATGTTTACATTATTTCATTGATTTACATTAGCTTTAAGAAAGTAAAGTTATCTTAACCCTTACATGCTCACCATGAAACCTACAGGTTTAGTTAAAAGATTCAAGAAAACAATACTAATATAATGAATGGTTACAGAACCCTTTCTACCTGCACAAAGAAAAAAAAATATAGGTGGAGAAAGAAATTGTAGAAAGTTGTACAACTGATTAATAATAAAACAGGAGAGAATGCTTGATCAACCTCATAGCCTTCTGCTATGTAATGAATGGCACGGCAGATGAGGAAAAAGCATTGGGTACTGTTTATCCTAACTTCAGCAAGGCATTCAGCACTGTCTCCCATAAAGTTCTCACAGAAAAACTGATGAACTAAAACTAGATAAGTGAATGGTGAGGTGGGTTGAAAACTCACTGAACTCCCAGACACAGAGGGTAGTGATCAGTGGCATAATGTCCTGTTTGAGGCCAGTGACTAGTTGTGTGCCCCAGGAGTCAATAATGAAGTGAATACTGTTTAAACAGCATGTTTGCAGATGACACAAAGTTGGGAGAAGTTGCCAACACAGCAAATGATTTTGCAGCCATTCAGGGGATCTCAGCAGGTTGGCAAAATAGGTCAACAAGAATGTCTTCAAGTTCAACAAAGGAAAATACTATGCACCTCTCCTGCAGGCCCCCAGCACTATCAAAATCTTGACACCTGTACCCATTACAATAGCACATCAGCTGTTTGATAATTATTGCTTCTTTCTGGAAGACCTTAAAAAACTGCTCTCCTAGCAATAACTTGCAGGGCAAGCCCCTGCATTCTTAGGGATTCATTACAATGTAGAATAGAGCAAGTTTACAGCAGAATATTGTCAAAACCAATCTTTATTCACTTTATTTTGAAAGAAGTTATTTTCTGTCATCTAACAATACATGCTTTAGAGTTATTTGGTCAGCTTTTCTGATTCACAGCACCATATTTTTAGTAACTTTTAAGTAAGGCATTATATTCCATGATGGTAGATTAACTTTCAAGACACTTTGGTCATGGAATAAAGTTTATTCTTTTTCATCCATAAACCCTTGTCAACTGAACAACACACACACCTTCACAGATATTCCCATCTAAAATCTGCATAAAGTGTGTTCCACTTCAAACATCTAAGGTAAATTTTTGTTATTTCAATTTCTGCTCTCTTCCCTTAGCAGGTAGTAAAAATTCAAATTACCTAAAAGAGAAATCTTATCTAAATCCTATATGTTTTTCACCTAATATATAAAAAACAAATGTGCTTTAAATATGTATGATATTAAAGAAAACATCTAGGCCTATAACACCTAAAAGGAGAAATATCAACTGTTATATATCCTCCAATTTCAAATTCAATATAAAGGTATAGTCAAATAATTACAAATAATTGGAGGGACGGCTCCAATGCAGTAGTAAAAAGTATCATTCAGAGAGATGCTGTATTTTTCCTAAAGCAGATCAAAAACATGCACACAGAAACATTTTGAAGTACTGACTTAATGTTTAATTGTATTCATAGTGCAGTGCAGCTAAGCTTCTTTTGTCATATCTCATTGAATTCCCTCTCACTTGAGGGCATGACACTTATTTCATTAAACTCAAAACAAAACAGAGAAAACGTGTTATGGAAATTCAAACCTACAAATGAGTGATAGCAAGTGATCTTCAGTATACTTGCATTCGGAAGTGGAAATTATTATTTTAGTCTCATATTTAATTACCAGAGTTTATTACCACTATTTTATGTAAAACACAAATAGTCATCATATTTATTAGCATGCTACTTTATATGTACAAATATTGTCATATACACATATGCACAGAGAAAAATAAGCAACAACTATCCTCAGCTTTTATAGAAAACAGCTGGTGTGTATAATCACATTTCAGAAAAACAAACATTTAAGAACCCTAGTGCTGGGGCAAAGAGGCTCTACATTTTCTCTCTCTTAGTTTCAAAATCATAAAAATATAGTATAAAAACTCTTTGCAGGGGAAAAAGATAATTCATTACGATGAATTACTTATTAAAAGATAAGTCTTTATTAAAATGCTGGGTAGAATTGAATGAGGCTCAAAACTGTTAATCCTTTTTCTGGTACTTCTTCAGTATACAAATTTGGGGGTGAAATCAAATGAAATTTCTTAGTCTCGGTGTTTTGGCAATTTTTGACAAGGAAATTTTTTGCTGTCACTTTCATTTAATCCATTCTTTTAAAAGAAAATGTCTATGTACATTTCTACTATTGTCCATGCTGAAAGAAACCAAACAACCTACATTTTCTTCCTGAACTTTATGTTGTGCAACAAGAAATTAAGTCAAATTTAAAGAGAATTACTGAAGAACCACAAATATAATCTCATAAATTTTAACAACTATCATAAAGCGTTTTCTGTGCTCTCTTTCAGTCTCTCTATATGTGCTTATAAATAGTTAGGTCTATCACGGTGTCCTAACTGTAAAACAGCAACATAAAGTAATCCACTATTACGCTAGTCCAAAGTAAGTCAATTTATAGTCATCATTACTTCCAGTAAATTCCCTGGCTTTGCTTACTTTATGAGTCTATAAAACACATCAACTTAAGGTTTAAATGAAAATAAAAATCCCAAGTACTTTAATTTAACTTTTGTTGTCTGGAATAAGGTGAAGAAAGCCCAGAAAAGCAAACTTGAGTAAGGTCTCTTCAGAGGCATATAGGTAAGGTTGGCCAGCTGTAAGTTAATATATCCCACCTGCCAAATGAGTTGCTTTTTCTCACAGTCCTTATTACTCTAGAATACAGCCTCAAGAGTAGGTGCCAAGATCTTGGGAGTCTCTCAAAGGCAGATCAGACAGATAAGAAGGAAAACTAAAGTCTTCTCAAGCATTGGATCTTTTCAAGTGTGCTTTCAAGGAACATGCAGCCAAGGGGCAACACCAGATGCTGCTCAGTTCAAATTCCAAGGTCAACACAAAAGTTGAAGAGAGATGGACTACTGTATTAGAGAGACAAGTAGGTGACAAACTCACCAGCTTGCCAGGAGGATAGAAGCAGACCACTTCCAAGAGCATTCACTTATATGATCACAACCACAACACTCTGTGTTTGCCTACTATTCTTACCCTTACTATGGACCAGTCCATATATCTATTTGGCACTGTCAAGTTAATATAGCAACTTGCATTTTGTGGGTACCTACCTTCTTTTTTCACCAGTTACCATGGTGTTCTATATGCATGTCCCAACTTATCACAAATGCAGTGTTTCTGCTAACTTAAACAAATACTTTATATTTGCCTGACAGCAGTCTATGAATCCTCCATTTTACTCATGTGTTAAAAGCCCTGTCAGCTCTAACACTGGGCAAGTCTTAGACCATCACCATCTTGCTGGAGTTTAATCAATCACTGGTTTCCCAATGCTTCCCAAGAGGCCCTTTCAGGTGTACACTGCAATTGACGAGGCATTAGCCTAAAATTATACATCCATCTATTTAAGTAGCACAATACTGTCTTAGATAGATATATAAGCACCCATTAAACAAATGAACAAAATTACAACCAGAGCATGACAACACATTCATAATTCCCACAACTATGAGTGACCACTGTGTTATCATTTCAAACTTAAGTGGAAACTTTCCTATGTGTCTATTTAATATGATGCCATAAAGTCTCTTTGTCCTTGCTCATCAATCTAATTAACTCTTTATACTCCTGCTCAAAATCTTGTAACACCTGCTTTATCTAATTTTCAAAGTAGTAAAATGATTTTTTATTCTAGGTACGAATGTACGCTGGACCATGGGTTCCTTAAGTGGACAGAAAAAAATTACTGAAGTCCAAAAGCACTTTTGCCCAGATTACAGGTATGTCTGAAGTTTTCTAATTAAGGTAGAATCTAAGTATATATCCATGTCTGCAGTTCATACCAATGCAGTAGGAAGATCAGGTGGCAACATGAAATTTTGCAAGTTGTGGGTTTTATATCTGAAGTCTATAGGAAGAGAAGTAAAGGTATCTTGGTACCAGCAATCAAGGTAGAAATTTACCATATAATATTTAAATTAAAATAAACCCTCTGGTTGAGCAAAACCAGAAAAAAATCTGATATCTGGTGATCAAATTTTCATTGAAACTCTCAGTCCAACTAGATCTACAGCAGAAGAATGTTAAAAACACCAGAGACAATGTATCTGTGTATGCTCCACACAAAAAAAAAAGTAATAAATCTAACAGCCTTCAAGTGTTATTCTCCCTCAAAAGAAGAAAAATATGATTTCATTGACTTCAGAATTGAAGAATTCAGTTCAGGAATGGAAAAGACAAAACTCAAAAGTTGAACATGTGAAGATAAACATGTGAAGGAATCACCTTGGCCCACATCAAAAAAGAACATCAGCCCTTTAGAGTCCCAGCTCCAGAGAACAGGTCATTAACACTGATTAAACAAGACGTAACAGGGAACTTGAAGGCATTGTCTTGTGAAGGAAGCACAGGAACCACAAGATTTTTAGTGAGATCAAGGAGTGTTAGGAGATTGAGAAGACCAAAGAGACAGACCCAACTCTATCAGATTCAACAGTAAGTAATTGAAAGCTATGAAAAATATATGAAAAACTTCTCTTGTTTTCATTTACCTCCTACAAGCCAAAAGAAGACTGCACAGTGAACCCCACCACAGGTTAATAAAAGCTTATTTTTCTTGAACATCAAATTCTCACAGATAATATAGGTTTTGAGGATGGATCTCTTTCACCTGAGTAAAGAAAAAAGAACTCAGATTATCTCCTCTGAATTCTGAAAAAGTTGCTTTTCAGTTTAGCTGAAAACAAGTACTACAGATCTACCTGATGTTTCACTCTGTGCAGAAAAAAACCACAAAAATCCATTTAAAAAAACTCTAGTAAGTAGCCAAGATTTAAAAAAAACAAGTGATTTTCTTATAGAAATAAGAAAGGCTTTCGAATTAGTACTAATTAAAGCTGTGCTTTAACCTTAGTAAATTTTGTTTTGCTAACAATGTTGTCATGTAGGATGCCTTAGGTTAAAAATCACTCCTTTCTTTCCCTCCCCTAATCATTTGTCACAAACCTCGATGTGTCAGATTCTAAAGGAGTTCCCAGCTAAAGTTTTAAAAGATTTTTTCCACAAATAAGGAGCAATGAACACAGCAAGTTGAGCGTGATACGATATATCTAGTGAATGCATGAGTGTACATAAACTGTAAAGAAAAAGATTCCACTTTACTGGAAAACATAATTTGGCAGGGGGAAATGAAAAGTTCTCTTTTTTTTTCCTACAAATTGCACCAGAATATGTAATATAAATACGTTTTAGGTTATGTAAAAGAATCACAGCATTCTGAAAAATGTTGAATTATTTTAAGAGATGCTATAATACATCAATAATTACACAAATATATAGTGCATTATATTCACCCTAGTTTGAAATGTAAAGAATCTACCAAGTCTAAGTAAAAGTTCAGATATAGGTCTGGAAATTACTACATTTCATGCCAGCAATAGAAGTGTAGATTATAACCAAGTTGCATGAAGTGATTATATAAGTGGAAAAATAAGATTATTTTCTACCTTTTGTAAATCATGTCAACAGAAGAAAAATAAGTAATGTTTTTCAAAAAAAGCCATTAACAAAGCTGACAATACTGCTCATAAACATAATTTTTTTCTCACAATATACAGCTTGAACAAGAATGGAACACTAATAGTCTGAACAAGACCCTCATAAAGTGGTGAATTTATTAAATAATAAATAAATAAATAGGAGCACTGAAATGTCAATAAGGTACTGCATAGGAATAAGGAATACTACTTGGTTTAAAGTCTTATTTCCCTCACAGCTTGGCTGAGCCAAGAATATGTCATCTAATCCAAGAGCAATTGACATATGCCCCATCAGAGAAGAGTTCTCTTTGCCAGGAAGAGCCTTATCTTGTCTTCATTTGTTATAAGCAAAGAGAAAGTTTTGAATATTTGAAATTATTAATAGAAGTAGATAAAAGCAAACAGTTAATTGTCATAGTGTCTGCTGAAAATTTGAGGTTCAAAGTCAGTTTTCTTTTTCCTCCCCAGAATGAAATTATTAAATAGAACTTGAATCCAAATCACATTTAAATATGTTTAAACCCTGGATTCCTATCAGACACTCCAAAAGTCTGTAATAAAGGCCTCATGTTAAGCATGATGGCTAAGATTCAAGAGGAGGAAACAAGAAGCAAATAAAATCTAATGTGTTGCAGACTCATTCTTTGAGCAACATGATCTAGTGAAAGTTGTCCCTGTCTGTAGACAGGGGTTTCAACTAGATGATCTTTAAGATCCCTTTTAAACTAAAGCATTCTATGATTCTTTCTGAAGTGCTGAGTGGTGAAGGTAATGGTATCTGGATAATCTTAAAAACCAGAAATGAAGTAGTCAACAAATATTACATGAATATAATCACAAAGCAAAATGTCCTTAAACAATACCAAATTAAAAGTAGAGCGTCTCCTTCAAATGTCTAAGTTATTAAAATAAGAAATAACATTCAAGCAGCTTCAAGAATGTTATAGTTGACACAAAAATAGCAAACAGGCTTGAAAAACATCTGCATTTAAATCCTGAAAGAGTTATTAGACAGCTGGCAGTGTATGTGACAAAGTGAAATATATCTGTGCTGAGTTACGATTTCTACTTGCATTCTGCTGAATATTAGCCTGACCTTATCTAAGGAATCTACTCTGCTGCACTGAGGTCACCCTGCCTGGAAGAGTATAACTAGGAGGCTTCTGGAACTGTCATCTTCACTACTGGCCTACCTCCAAGAAACCTTTTATTTTATCATCAGGAGGAGTCAGCAGGGGAAAAAGATAAAATACAATTACTGGAGCTGTTGTTTCTTAGTCTCAGCATGCAACAGCAAGTTGGACATCATATCTAAAAGCACAGTTCTTCAGCAACAGGGGCAACCATTGCAACAACTGAAAAAAGCATAAAGGAAAGAGGACTGAGAAACCAGCTCAAAGCCCAAATCAGCAAAGCAAGTCATGCTGCCCAGCAGCATCCCCCAGGATTGTAACAGTTTTCAAGTGCACATATGAACATTCAAGTTCAAATGTCTCAATGAGAAGAAGACTTTTTTGTTAAACTTTAAATTACATCAAACGTGTCACACTTTTCCAAAATAGATTATACTAAGATTTCAAAGTGCCATCAGCCTGAGGGAAACAGCTTTAGTCAACCTAAAGACTGAGGAGCTTGCACATCTTAGTTTCAGGGCATGATGTAGGGTTGGTGTCAACCCCCAGAGGCAGATATCAGCCATAAAACCAAAACTTGGGTAACTTTTAGAAAGCCCCATAGCTGTAAACAGTGACTACACTTTACCAAAAGGGGGAGAAAGAGTTGACAGCTTATACAAATACAAAAATGGAAGGTGGAAAATATCTATGAAACCAAGTGCCTGACAGTCAAGCATGCATTTTCCTATGTATAAAAGAAAATACTATGGAATATGAAAGGATTAACTGTTTGAGCTTTTGAAACATTAGATTGGATGGAGTAATACGGCTAGCAGAGGTGGGACTGAACCCACCTCTGCTCTGTTTAAATGATTAGTGGCAGAAATGTAGGTCTGGGAGGCTTTGCCACAGAAAATCACGAACTCAGAGGTTATTACTTGCACCTGTTACAAGCCACTGGATTTCATCATACCACACAGTTTTTGAGATTAAAAAAAAATTTTGACCAGCTTTAATCTCCATGCCTGATTTCTGTAAATCAACAATCTCCTCCATAATTTCCCAGCTATTACACTCTCTAATATCTGATTGCAGGCTCAGTTAGGTTGGTAATTCTGCATCTCACTAGTATGCTGTTGTTATTTAAGCCTATAGGATTTCTTCAGTTCTCCTTACAGCACTAACTCTAGAACCATGTGAAATAAACATCCGACTGACAGCTCAGCCCCTTTACTAAGTGGATACTATTCCTGCATAACAAAATATTTGAATAATAGATGAATACTGTTTACATTTCTCCTCCATGCGCAATATTATCACAAGCTGCTGTATACCATTGTAGCAATATCAGTAAGATTTTTTCATAATGTAACAGAAAGGGAAAAAGAAAATCCCAAAACTGTAGACTAATTTATGGAGGAATGAATGCATAGTGGACATTGTACAAAACATTAAACCTGCTTGAAGGTTATACCACAAATATGAGTCCTTTCTTCTATCATAATGCACACTGCACTAATGATTCTTACATTACATTGTATAATGCCATTGTAGATGTCTATTCTATTCCAAAAAAAATTTAACAGAACAGTAGATGTCAAGGTAAATGCATTCCACATTGATGCTAGAGGTGATCTGCTTCATCTAATACCTGATTTTAGCATATAATCAGACAAGTACTCATAATAAAATGTAAGTGTTTTCAAAAATTATTGCCACTACCTTCCTGCAATTTGTGTGCTTATAGCATCAATGTAAAACAAAATAACTTTTCTTTTAAAAGCACTGTTTACACAGAGGAAATGTTCTATTTTAATTTGAGGATTAAAGACATGTTATTCTCCACTGCACTAGATACCATTTGCACAACAATTCAAAACAGCAGGTCTGCAGAGATGTTAATCAGAAATTTAAGGATCAATACAGTGCCACACCTGCATGTTGCTGGCATTTCAACATGTGCCTCCTCTTTTTGAATAACAAGATTGCTTTTGTCGTTTTTTTAAGAGCTGTAAATTCCTATTACTAAATCAACCGATTTGCCAACGTAACATCTTGGAGAAAGAAGCTACTAAAAGTTAGAGTTTATATCCCAGACTTAAGAGGTTGTATTCTGAGTCCTTTTTTGTCTTTACTTTCTATACTCATAGGCATAAATGGGCACCTATGTTAATTTTTGTTTCCACAATTGTCTCAAAATTGCCATGAGAAAGTATTTTTGAACACTGCAATCAACTCTTTTTAACTCTGTTAACTCGTCAAGTCACACGAATCAGGAGTAGGGTAAGCTATGGTATGTGGCATCATTTTGGTTCTCCATATGTCTTAGAAGACAAATGAATTGTGAGTTGGAAGTACTCTTTCCCCTTTCTGTTATCAATCAATTGTTATCAATCAATTCAGGTATAAACACAGTCTGTTTAAGAACATTATAAGTGCAATGGTTAACTGCACAGTTTATGCAGAAGGTAAATCCAACTTATTTTTCATTTTCCTTCATGTCCAAGAGCCATAGAAGTTTTTTGTTCTGTTTTTAAAAAATCCCCACAAGATCCTGTCACTGTCTTCTGGCAGTAGCCTATTTCTCCTTGTATGTGTGTGATTTCAGGTGCATTAAATAATTTCCTTTTACATCCTCATGCTTTATCTACAACAATTACATATTTCAGTATGATAAAGAAAAAAAAACCTTCAAAAGGATTCAATTCTCCTAAAGAAGGTAAAAAGGTGGAGAGAAAATAAAAATACAAGCAGTTCATATAGCGTCTGAAATACCTAAAATATTTGAAGTTTGTGCTGCATCACAGCTGTTCCTCCATAGGGTAATGTATAATTTTTCTAGAGGAGAATTGTCAAGGTTGACTGCATTCATCTTGAAGTATTGTTCCCTTGGGTTATGAATTTCTGCAAATCCAAAGCATGAAGCTGTTTGGAAGAAAGGGAATAATCCCAGAACTGTAAGCTCTATTGGTAGTCAAGGAGACGGCTGTCTGATACTAGCTTTGACCAAACAGTATAGACAGAAATACAGCCTAGAACTAAAGAGCTCCATGACAATCTTGACAGTTGAGTCATACATTTTGCACTAACAATCTCCAGGTATTAATACCAACATCAATTAATGCTTATGATGCACAGTCTTGAATGGGAATCAAACCAAGATGAAAATGAAAAGGCTCTCCAAAAATCAGGGGAAGTCAGAGAGGTATTTGAAAAATAGGTCTCTATTTAAAAATAACTTAGTGATGATCCAAGATATGAAGAAATTGAAGCAAGAACAGTATTTATCTGGCACTTTCACAGCTTTCCTGTAACTTCATGAGAGTACAGAAGCAGCCTTTGAGAGTAAGACATCTCAGGAGCCTTTCTGCTTTTTTCAAGCTAAATACAGATGGATCTTCTCAGTTCCTCTTAAGCCACTTAACTGCTTATTAGTAGGTTTACCAAGTAAGCCACAATGAAACTAACCTCTGGAAGATTCCATTAATCTGATTTTTTGTTATTGCTCATTTCATTGGGGTTTGGGGGACTGAGGGGGGTTTGGGATATTAAAGATTGCTGCTGTACATAAGCTCTCTCTATCAGAGACTAAAGAAAGAAAATCTGTTCTCTTAAACCAGATAACTTCTGGCAAATCTATTTATAAAATAGTCTGTTCTCATTTATCCCCACTATATAACGTTATCCTTTTCCACCAAATTTTTCTGATCAAAAAAACAAGGCAAAAAAAGCCCCAGCTCATTCACAAAGTATTTCACAGAATCATGGAATTGTCAAGAGTTGGAAGGGACCTCTAGAGATCATCTAGTCCAACTCCCCTGATAAAGCAAGATTGCCACCTTCTCCTCAAGGATTTCCCAATATCTGTATCAGAACAGCTGAATCAGTCTCTCTGGTGAGAACTGTGTGTTTAATTGTTTGTTGAGGTTTTTTCATGTTTATTCTCCCCTATGGGCCAACCAGTAGCACCTATTAATGAAGGTTTTAGTCCACGGCACATTGCAGTGCACCAGAATGCCACTTCTAAGCATGCCAGAAGTGCTGCTGGCATTAAATAACTAAAGACAGGTTTTACATGCAGACTTAAAGACCTGAAAATTGGTATTTGGCAAGGGACTGTAATAAGGATTGTCTTTCAGAGACAGTTAATTTTGTCTTAAATCAGCTCTCTGTGTGTATACTCTTTTTCCAAATGTGTTCATTACACTTCAAAAAATGGATTAACTTAATTCACAGAAATGGACATAGCTAAGCAAGGATCCTTCAACAAGGTACACAGACAATAATCCTGAAAAAGGAAGAGGGAGAACAAAGGAACAGACCTGAGAGTGGTTCAAAAGCAAGAAAAAATAGATCAAACAGATTTTTTCACAGAAAAGGCTAGGAACAGCTTGAAAAATAAATGTAAAGTAAAGGAGGAACATTACTGCTTTGGCAAAGAGGATAAACACTGTGATTCCCTGGAGAAGTGATGACCCGGACAGAAGATTGAGGGTGAAAGAGACCAGCAGGCAGAGGAGGTAGTGGCCTGAGGATGAGTGACTAAGGAACTTGCTTCCCACCAAAAGCCTAATTTCCTCAGCTGCAGGGGATTGTGCAGCCATCCTGACAGTGGGGTAGGTTTCAGGAATAAAGAAAATTCTTGCAGTAAACAATGCAGTCAGGATTTTTCTGTTCTGGCTTTTGTCATCAAGACCAAGCTGTTAATTAGATTTTCTGCTGACGACTGGCAACTGTTCTAGGTGCTTGTTAGAGAGCTCTAGTATGCAGAAGGGCATTTGAGATGTAATTTTGAATGCGAAGTGTCACAGAACACTAAATACTTTCCCAAGTCAAGTTCCAGACTCTTCTATTCATCATTACAATAAACTGGAATATTTTTAGCTTAATGCCTGAGTAAAATGGAAGGGTGAAAATTGAGATGTCACCTCACAAAACTGGGGTGTTTCAAATATGCATTGGTTACTGTAAGAAAAAGTGCCATAGAAAAACCCATACAAAATTCCAGTTTTAAAGAAGAATCTATAAATATTGCAGTGCAAACAAACTTAAAAATGGGAATGAGGAAAGTCCTCTATATAGCTTACTCATGTACTGTAACTGCTCACAAAAAGGAAAGGGGTAACTAACATCATAGAACTAGTCTTCAACGATTTCTTCAGCACATTTAGACTTCAGGACTGACTTCTGGTTGTACAAATCATCAGTTAAAAGACATTTCTAGTCTCACTCTAATTTATGCAGTCTTGGAGTTGCTCAAAAATTGTGTTCAATTATAGTGTTCTATGTAATTCCTTGCAAGAAAAAAAAAAACCAGTTCATCCCTACCATCCCTTTGAATAATACAGCATTTCTTATTCTTCTTCTCTTTTCTCATTAGAAATCCCTTTCTCTCTCAATCAACAATCAAAATTGCATATTAAAAGTACAATTATCCCAAAAGTTCACATGCTGCGTACTTTAAAAAATAGTTGATTTTTCATTTAAAAGACTGAAACAGCTACAAAGTATTAAGAGTAAATTCCAACTCTCATCCTTTTTCTAAGATGTAATTATACCCTGCACGTTAATGGCCAATGGTTTGCAGCTGTAGGACACCCCATTAAAGTCACTCAGATGATTTTTTTCTACCTGGTAATAATCACTACAGCCTCATTTCACAGAAGCGACAAGGATTAAGGCACATCAGCAGCAGAGTTCACCTCTGCTGACTTGGTGTGGCCTGCTAGCCACTAGTAATTAAAGAATGATGCCGTAATTCCTATGTATCACTCAGCCATCACATTGCTGTGCCCCAGTAAAACTCTGTTTTGCCCACTAGATTATTTAGCAACCTTGGGAATGGGGAGTGCAAAAAGCAGCAATTCAACCAAAAGTATCTGTATTTTAAGGAACCATGCTGAGACACTTTTCCCCAATAACAATTGTTACAGTTCTGCATATAATACTACATTTGTTATGTCCACAATAATTTTGCCTCACCAAGAACTAAGTACAATAATTCACTCCAAAACATGAACTGCTGATATACACCTCCACATAACCTGTGTGCCCTCTGCTCTCCCCAGTTGCTGCATCACAGACACATGAGCTCTTCAACCTCTGGAGGACTCACACCAGAGCACAGGAAAAAGTCTGTGAAAGAAGGAACAGCAGAGAAACTTCTAAGCACCAACTGCAACCCTCCTCTCTGCTGAAGGGGCCAAGTGTGACCTGTGTCAAAAACTAAGGAAATTTTATATTTAAAAAGTCACCATTAATATCTCAGATTAAATCCACAAAACTTGCTGGATTTCGCAAGTTAATAAATGCCATAAGGAGCATTTATTTTTTTGTCATAAAGCCATGAGGCAGCTCAATAGGAAAAAACACACTTTTGGGTCTTTGGAAACCAAATGAACAGCACTGAAGTACCCACTGGATTGTAAAGGAAGTCTTTAAAATAAGTTATTAAAAATAGCCCATTCAATTAATAAATTCCCTTTTCTAGTTAGAAACTGACCAGTCACTGACCCATTGATACCACACAGAAACAAAGAATTTGATAAGCAAATTAAACCACTAGGTTATTTAATACCATCCCACTGTTCTTCACGGGAACTGCACCCATGATTTTTTCTCATCAAAGACCTTAAAAATAGTTGCAACTAAACACATCTGAAGTAGATCAAAGAATATAGTACATTATGCAGACATTTTTAGCAAGTAGATGTATTTTTAATGTTTCTAAATTTGTATAAGTATTTTTAAGCCTGTAGAAAATATTTATTTAGCATACAATAGAACTGCACTGCACTTTTATTGAAAAATAAAACACTAAACTTTACAGGAGTAAAAAAAGTCTACTATTTTTACATATTACTCTATTCAATAGCAAACCAAATTTGGACCCCTCATTCAGAAAAACCTCCTTCTATTTTCAAATGATCATAAAATGCTATTATTAAGAAAATATGGCGATCCAAAGAGCTGTTGCCTCAGGGAGTCTTGCATTCTTTTTGATCAGGGAAATTATTTTCTTATGTTTCTGTATAGTGAAGAGAATTTTAATAAAATCATGTCATTTTGTTGAAGGTTAAAGAACTATCTATTGATGTATACAGTTCCTGGACATCTTGCAACTGAATGCCTAGAATTTGATCTTCAGCAATATAAAGTTAAAATGACATTTTTAGGATGTAAAATCAAGCGAGACAATTAGTGGATAATAAAGGGTTTCTACACTCTTTATCTCAGCAGGCCCAGTCAGTAATGATCACTAATAAATCCCTTTCACTTTCAATGCTTGTAAAAGGCCTTTTTCATCATTTCTTTTTTTGCAAAACAATTACCTATTTTTTCCACACACTGTTTGAGATGTAGTTCAAGCCATCATCCCCAGGAATCTGATTTACAAAGTACTTAAAGAATCATCAGAGAACAAATACTGTTAGGAATACAATCAAGGTAGCAGCAATTCGGCTTTCTTCCTTGTTTGAGAAAGACATTTCAGAGCCAGAAAAGTAAGTTTCCCTTATAGTTTTCCTTTCAAACTGAGGCTTGGATGCCGGGGGGTGGGGTAGCAAAATAATTAGAAAAGAAGAAAAAAGAATTACTTATTTAAAGAATGGCTTCCAAAAAACCAAATGACCACAAATAAAAAATGATCCTGAAGTTTTAAAGTCAAGCTCAGCAGCTGTTGTGTCTTTAATCTTTTTGTATGAAATGACATTAACTTATAATAAGGGATGCTCAAGAAAAAGATCATGAAGTCACTTGAAATGCACTTCAGCTTTCATAACAGAGGCATCATCAAAAAATGCATTGTTTTGCAGTTTTAAGAAAGGTATTAATATAAACATTTTTCAACAATTTCTCATAATTTTTAATTTGAAGCAACTTTAAACAATTCCAAAACCACACACAATTCATATCATTGAGTAATCTTTAACTTTTATTAAAATACATCACACATCAAACACAGTTATTATTGTAGCATTACGTACACTACAAATAATTATAGTAATTAAAAAGGTAAAGGGTTATGAGCTGTTACATTTATGAAATGGGGAAGCAACATTTTTTTTTACCCAGCAGACAAATAACAACTGAGAAACAGATAAATCTGGCCAAAGACATAGATGTAAGGCTCGACCAAAAAGTATTTGTGCATGAAAATGTGATCTTGCTTCTTTTATTCTTAACAGAACCTCCATTGCTAGGCTACCAGCACCACTTCCACCTCTAATTTACAGCTAATTGTGCTAAGGATAAAAGCATTCAGAGAGCAACTGTTTTAAAGACACCTGGTAGCTCCTTGCCTCACATAACCAAATTTCTAACTGAATTGTTATTGGTGAACATAGTATTACAGTGCATTCTTAAGGTTAACATGCAAATAATTCTTAAAAAATGACAGTTCCTTGTCTTCAAATAAGCCTCAGGCTAGTCTGTTTTTCACCCCTCTAATTTCTTCAATATCAAAATGAAATTAAATGTGGAAAACTATCAGTGTCTCATTTCCTAGGAATATTGGCTTCATCACAAGAGGGATCAACACCAGAATGTTCTTTGGCTAAACTTCTATTTATTTGCAACAATAGTTATGGAGAGAAAAATTAAAAGGTCAAAATGGTTAATACTAGGGAAGTTACAATTTTCAGTTGGCTCCTCATAACAGACTGGGTAACCTTTCCTTACAAAACTACCATTAAGTTTACCTCATTGTAGGTCATTGATTTAATAAGTTAGAAGTAGGTACTTGGTCACCGTGTTTCAGCTGAGGAAAAAGTACACTGCAGACAGTGAAGCTAAAACCAGTAGCAATGTCCAACTTCTTTGGTATGACAGAAATACCATAACCGATGTTTTTGCTCTCAGACCTCTCCAATGAAAGATGCCAGTCAGCAAATTTCAGGTATATGCTTAATTAATTTTTACATAGACTACAGCTGAAATGCAGTGCACAAGCTCATACTTAATGTTTTAGTCACAACTAGAATATGGTATTATTAAGAATGGCATCAGCCTTCAATTGCTTGCAGCTTTGTCCAACTTGCACATCCTACTGAACTTTAAAAATGAAAAAATTTCTGTCTGCATCAGATATATTTTAGGAAGTTACTTGTCCCCCCGTACTGTCCCTCTGAATGATGCACTGCTGAATCCAAAATAACAACACATATGAAGCTTCAATATGAAGGAAAGTGCTAAACTTCTGTGAAGAGGACAGGGAAGCTGGTAAGGATGAACAGACAGGAGGAATACCCATGATATTAAAGATGAGGGAAAAGGTGTTTTCCATTGTGAGTTGAGATAACTGTAAATCAGTGGGACAAGAAAATAGGCAAGAGCGAAGATATAATCTACTTAGTGAAGAAACAGAGTGCAGATGTGATAATATTGAAATCTGGGAAGCAAGAAGCAGGATCCGAACATGTTGGAAGCAATGAAACAGATACGGTCAGACAAAAGGAGGAACGTGTCAAAGGTGCATGCTGCAGTCCAGTGCATCCAGTAAGAGCCTCCTCTTAGGTCTCAGCACTTTGTTAGTGCCAGCAAATATCAATGAAACTGTAGGAAAATCACATCACTTACATTTATCAAAACATTTCTGAAATGGAAGAGGAAATGAAAAAATACATCATTGGACTTGCAAGTTTGAGTGGTTTCTAGACAAAAATCCTGTACATTTGACAAAAATATATTCTGCCTCCCTATGTTGTGAAACACCAAGTGAGAGAGGAAAATTCAGCTGCTTTTTTTTTTTCATTAACACCATAGAATAGTAATACAATTATAATTCTATGATTCAAGCTGACGAGATTAATAAAAATGTCAAGGTGGTTATTGCTACAGTAGCATCCTTACTGTGGCTACTCAGTTTTTGTCTTTTTTCATTTTTTGTTCTTCTTTCAACAATATATTCTCAGAAGCTGCATTGTGTCTGTTACCATGAGAAATAGAATTGTTTTCAGCAATTTATTTACCTACCTACCCCCTTTATTATTTGTCTAACTATATATGTCTACTATGTCTAACACCTCATATATCTTAAGTAGTGTAGAATCTACTTGGTGAATGTGGCTACTCTAGCTCATATTGTTGATCATCTATTTTGCATCAAAGGTAGATGAAGATGAGAATCTGTTGAATGCATCCAAACCATCAGAGCTTACTGACTGAAAATTAAGCAAACATAGCTAGTTGTGATAGGGTCTGTACAGATCTTTTTCAGGTATGACAGGAACGACTGAAGATCAAAACTTAAAAGCTGGGTGAGAAAACCAGGCAATTGTATAGTTTTACAATTGTAGTACCTGAAGATGTTCATGATCTCTCTCATATATTTAACATCCTTATTTTCCTTCTTTTGCTATGCAACAGTACATTCTGTGTCTCAGAAACAGTGAAACAGTATCTGGAGTTTGTTTCTGGTTTTGATAATCCTAGAGGGATTGTTTTGTGTTACAGCATCATCTTGATTAAAGGCTGTAATGATTACAAAATCATTATGAATAGTATCCCACTGGAGACTCAGTAAGACATTCTACTGCAATATTTTGAAGCCAAACTTTGAAATTGCCATACCAGGTAAAACTGTACTTCTAAAATGCAGCTGACAATATTAGCAAAGTATCTTTGCCTCTTCTGTACAGTTAAGAGTTGAATACCCACAGAGTTAAAGAATATCTTTCTCCTCTAGAGTGATTTTATTATTTGGGGCATACATGCAGCCACATTACTATCCTACAAACCACAAAGGAATAAGAAGTACCTTCTTGTACCGTAAGCTTAATTCTCTGTTGTCAAGGCAAAAGATGACTTTTTTTTTCATTAACTGATCAAGTTTAGTCTTAAAAGTGATTCAGCACGTCTTACCAGGAAGAACATCATTAGTCCCTCCTCTCAAATAGCTGGTAGCCATTTTCAGTTTCCAGACTAAAATTATTCATGATCACACAGATCAGTTGGGGCTATAAAGCTGTCAGGGAAACTGAATTAAAACTTGGCATATTTTCTTATCCTGAACTCTGAGATGCTTCTACAACACTTACCTCCGACATTATTAAGATTTACACTAACCAGCATGTACCTATCAAAACCACATTGACAAATGACAGAAGCATAACCATATCTTCAGGTTCTCCATCCCTCTAAAGATTTCCTGAACCTGTTCCAATTTTAATTCATTTTTTCAGTATTCCAGATGAGGTGTCCCACCAGTGCCCTACATTAATACTTTGTCATTTCTCCTGGAAACAACTTTCCTGATATAACCTACGGTCGCTATTACATTTTGCAAAGACAGATCACATGGGCAATTCAGACTCAATATGTAATTGAATAAATGCACACTGATTTTTATGCCTTTAGTTATTTCCAAATTATAAACTTCCTGCTTCTAGTAAAAAATTCTCCTTGCCTCCATATGAATGACCTTGGATTTTATACTATTCCATTTTATCTAATTTCTAATACCTTGTTCCTCAAACCCATCCAATTCATCATGCCTAAAATGCAGATCCTTTCTTTATACATGAGCTTTCTAACTTTATTGAATCAGCAAGTTTAATTAACCTATTTCTAATTTTCTCCCTAGTATGGTCAGCCTGCAGTTCTTAAGGAATTCCACTTGCAAGTCATGTTCAAATCTGCCACGTGCTCTTTTCAGTGGATATCACATCTTCTTACCTGCACCCACTGAAACAAGTTTCCTAACAGTCTTCATGTTATCAAGCTTGAACTAAGACTTTTGCTTTGTGATATCATGTGATATGAGTTATTGAAATCTTTTGATTTAGATCTACCATATTTTTTTCCTGCAGATAATCAGTAATATTTCAACAAAATATATTTCTCATATATTTTCAATATATGAGATTTATCTCATATAATCCACGTTTGTGTGTATTTAATCAGTTTGATACTGTTTCTCTTCCATCTTATATTATACTGAATTACTCCAATTCCTTTCCCTGCACTGTTCCTGCTTAAATATAGTTATCATATTTTTTATTTTCCATTCATTCCATTCATCACCTGTGATAGAATCTAAATGTAGCTACAAGAACTATAATTTCACATGCTAGTAAATAATACAATTGTGCAAAACATATCTCATTAGCTAATAAATTTGAATGTCTGGCAAATGTATTTTTTAAGTGATTTCCTGCCACAGACTCACATTTCAATACTTAAAACTAAAGGTTAGGGATTTGACTAAGAATCAGTGGAACACATTTAAATTGTTAAGAATGTTGAGGTAGCAGATTTGCATCCATTTTTCCAAGCTGATTAAAATAAATTAATCCTAACAAATATTAGACCTTGCTATAATTAGCATAAACTGAAGAGTTACAGTGGTTTCATAACTAACACATATGTTAGTGTCACATGCAGAAACAAGGAAAAGCTCCTCCATACATATTTACTTGGAAGATCGTAGTTTGTTTAATGCATTTCATAGGATAGTATGCTGTTCTCAATATCTTATGCAAAAACTAAGAAGAACAGAAATTTCTAAATCTGCATCACTGAGTACTACATACACTCAGGTCATCCAAGCAGGTGACTTAATTTCTTATTCAGATTCATACTCATATCATCCATACTGTCTACAGTGCTAGTAAGGCCTAAGGTCAAGCAATACTTAAAAGTTGAAGACTGGTGCTTCATGTGACACATAGCAAGGCAGGCTTAAATATCAAGAAACATAACAAACTTAACCATGATGTATGTTTTTCATAGTCACTCATCTGAAGAAGGTCACAGTTGCACTTGTAGTTAGCTACTTGCAATTAAGCCATGGAGTAGTGGTATGGTTAAAAGCTTGGCCAAAACAGGCAGTTTAGTCCAGGCTCAATACTCAAAATGTCTGTGGTTTGACCAGGGGAACTCGATGTAAAAGGCAGATGTCTTCCCTTCTTCCCAAGGCTTCTGATAAGTGAAAGCTCTTTGTGAAAGCTCTCTGCTGCACCAGCCCAGACAACAATATTGTATGAAACTTCAGTGTGTTCTATAAATTGCATATATGTAGTAAAGTTGTCATCTGACTCCGCTTCATCTCAGGCTTGACAAATCCTTTTCTATGCAGAGAACTTGGGGGAAGCTGCGAAAACAGCTCAGCCCAGGGTTGTTTCAAGATTGCATCTCAATAAGAACCAAATCCCAAAAGAAGCCTAGAATACTCCCCTAGCAAAACCAAAAAAAATTCCCTGAGTTCCATCCCACCACTATTTGATGACTTTGAGTGATAGACATCACAAAATTAACAACAGAAACTAAGGAGCCATCACACCACCAAAGATAAATATTCCAGATAGTGTAATACACTCAGGGATATTCCTGCACCCCCATTGAATCAGGAAATATAAACCATAAGGTTTGGGGAGAAAAATGGGGTGTCTTCCAACAGTACAGCTGGCCTGTAGGAAATTCATCCCCACCTTGTCTGAGACTCTGTACAGGGTAACTTCCGAGGGATTGAGCCGTCTTTCCTGAGAGGGTAAGGGATTAAGAAACATACATATGGTATAATGGCATGCTATTAAGATCATGATTAGTGCATCCTTTTAAGATACTAATATCTAGCATGCTTGTAGATTGTGTTGTTACTTATAGGTTGTAATAGTGTATTCTGCAAATTGCTTTTAAATTACAATAGGGCATTGTACCTGTAGAACCTGCAATAGTGGCATATTGCACCTGTGAGTGAAGTCCAACACTTCTTTTGATGCAGCCCAGGATGCTATTGGCCTTCTGGGCTGCAAGTGTCCACTGCCTACTCACATCCAGCTTCTTGTCCATCAGCATCTCCAAATCCCTTTCTTCAGAGCTGCTTTCTAATACCTCATCCCCTAGTCTGTATTGATACCGAGGATTGTTCTGGCCCCCTCTCTTATCTAGGCCCAACCTGGCAACATGACTAAGCACTGTATTTATGAATTTGCATAAATATGCAAGACATTTTATCTCTAGGGTTTGTGGTGAGTGTCCATGAAGGCACTGGGCCTCTTGACTTCTGGCTGTGGGGTCTGATGATTTAGTCAAGTTTGAGTAACCACCTCCATCCTAGAGACTGATGATGTACAGCAGAGCTTCGGGTGATGCTGGCTTTGCTGCAGTTCTGATTTTGATGGGGGTCTGTGCTGATGCACATGTACTTTTACATTAGAGATGGCTTTAGCACAGTATCATAGGACTAGTGTATTCTGAATGACGAATTAGAAAATATACCAATCTAAACTATGGCAGTTGTTGATGCCCCATCCCTGGAAGTGTTCAAGGCCAGGCTGGATGGGGCTTTGAGCAACCTGCTGCAGTGGAGGTGTCTCTGACCATGGCAAGGGGTTGGAACTAGATGATCTTTCAGGTCGCTTCCAAATCTAACCATTCTATGATTTACCAAAAGCAAAAGTAACATTGATTTTGTCCATTTTTCACAAAGGTTAGAGTCTGAAACTTGTGGATTTTGAATTCACCTCAAAGTCACTAAATCTAGCTTGCCATACTGTACTGAGATTTAGCAGCAGCTTTTCTTGTAGCTTTAATGCAATATATGAGGAAAGGAGATAATGCTAAGCTTATACACAGAATATTCTTTGAGAAATTTTGAAGACTGAGTAAAATTATCCAACTGTAAAATTTTGGTTTGATAGTTTGACTAGAAAATTCCCTTCCCATTGATAAGGGCAGACTGAAATATAAAAGAAATGTTAGACCTCATTGTGAGATGACACAAATAAGTATAAGATCCCAACATTGCTGTTGTAAATACCAAAGTGATGTAAATACTGCCATAAAAACACCAGGCCTTGAGTCAAAATCTCTGCCATGAAAACAAGGTCAGATATAATTCAATTGTTCAAAGTGTTTTGGGTTGATTGTCCAGAAATCAGAAATCACTCTCGCTGTTACTATTATCTTCCTAAAACTGAAAAAAAAATTGCTATCATAATGTTCAACTCTTTTCCGTGATAAAGAACAGGGGGGTAGCAAGGGAGAACAGAGACAAATCTGATAGGCTGAATACTACTCAAAAACTTCTTAGCCTTGAGAGTGGATAATCAATAACCACGTAATCTATTTCTGCAACACTGGCTGATATCAAATTACTTTCCATTGATTAGAATAATAACTCTCTTCACTTTAGTGACCACCTCAAAAATACAACATGCATGGATTATCACTGGATATTCATCAGGAGATGAAGTGATATTACAAAAGAGATGAGTTTAATGACTTCCAGGTATCTTTTTGTCTTTCTTTATGTTACATTATACATTAATTTCTTATTTCATGCTCTGGACAATCTGTAAATTCACTTCTCAGGAAGTTTTATCTGTGCTTTGTTTTAACAAACACTAACACTAGTGGTCAGCACATGCCTTTCATTCCTTGAAGAATTTTATGCCCTCTTCCAGATTTGTACTTTCCACCCAGCAGTGCTGCTTGCTTATGACCAGAAATGCATTACCTCGTTTTCCAGTAAATGAAGGTCCTTTATAGTCAGGTAAGAGAAGATGGAGGATTGGGTGGAAGAAATAGAAGATGGCAGGCACCACCTAATTATTAAAGCTGTAATAAATGTGCATGCATACCTTTTCTAAGGAATGTGGATCACAGGATAGACAAAGTTGCTGGAAACTTCATAGCCAGCAGGATAAAGGCCAAGCACTTTTTTATGTGTCAGCCAGCACATCCATTTACAGTGAGTTTGACACCACACTGTTTGAATAGGCTTTTATGTCGCAGATAAATATTCTATGTTTGTAGTATGAGGTAGCCTATAAAGAGAGATTTATTTCCTCTTTCCGTGAAAAATGGCCAACTAAAGGCCATCATTCACTATTTAAATGGCCACCAGCCAGTGACTAACAGCTAGCCCATTTGATCACAGAGTTGTAGCTTACTGATATGCAGTCATATTTCATGGCAGCTGTTAACTGAGAATTAGAAAGAAAATGCAGGGCTCACAAGAGGGCTCTTGACAGTTGCTGCCATGAAATGTTTTCATTTGTCACTGTGACAGTGAACAACAAGATACTGACTGAAGAGGGCATGAAGACGCAGCTGTCTTCAGCTAACTTCCACTGAGCCTTGATACACAGACACATAAACACACTTGGGGTTACTTAAATTTCTCACGTTATCCTCAATAACATTATTAACCTTTTATATTTTAGGCATAATATACAGCTAAGCATGTACCACTGATGTTGCAGGCATGCATAACAGCAATGGGTGCTGTCCCAATTTCATTAAAATATGTCTAAATGTAAAGGATTGATTTATTTTTTTAACACAACTTTTGGCTTAATTATTTCTCTTGGACAACAACATTTTCCATACTATTTTCCTGGCTTTCCCTCCTATTTTGAGACATTTCCCTAGATGCTTATTTAAAAAAAAAAAAAAAATCATTTTGTATTTCTAAAGAAATATCTTTCCCATTCAGGTTCAACAATGCTTATTTTTCTACATCTGAAGTCATTCCTAATGCAATTTATTATCCAGATAACGCTTAAATCAATGCAATAATCATGAAAGCACTAACCTTAACCAGATATAATAAGCCTATGGACTTAAACACGAGAAAACAATCTTATTATCTCTTAAGTATTGCCAGGTTAGCATCATGCTGACAGCAGCATAATACTTATAAACTATTTTACATGCTCTTTCCATTACACTTTGCATTAGGCAAAACATAGAGCAATTGTAACCCTTACTTATCAGTAATATATGCTATTGAAAATACAGGTCAAGGTAGGAATAGTCAAGCCTTACTTCTGGGGACAAAAAAAAAAGACACCATGATTAATAAGCCATTCTTGTCCCATAAAATTACAAATAACAGTATATTTCATTTCCATGAAGACATTTTCTCAGTGACTCCAACTGAAGAAAAAACAAAAGGGTTTTACCTCCATTAATCTACCATTAAAAACAAAGCAAGCCCTTGCCTATCTACCTACTTACTTTTTTTTTTTTTCTTTTTAAAATTTTCCTCCCAAATAAGATATGATCTTTTTCTAAAAGTGATGGTCTTATAAACACCCATTGCTATATCACTGGTCTGCCTGAAAGCTTTGAATACCCTTCTTTTTTTTCCCCTGAGAAAAAATGCCATATATAAGCTTGGTAAAAGTCCTAATAGAGAAAAACAGTTATATGCAGAGTCCGGGAAAGAAAGGAGGAAATCAATTGAGGTGGTTGTGATGACACAAAAGGGAAGTGAATAAGACTAATGAGCAGGTCTGAAATGTGCAACTAGAGTTTTGTTTACAAAGTTTGAGGAAATTCCAGTTTTAAAAAAATTAAATTAAAAGGAAGTGGTCACTAACATTTATAATTGTAGAGCTACGTGAACATCTGAGCCAAATGTGCAAATCTGAGCCAAGGAATAGTCAAGCCTTACTTCTAGGGACAACAAAAAAAAGACACCATGATTAATAATTTGCTGAGCAAATAGCCAACTATGCTCAAATGTGTCTAGGATTAATATTTTACCCTAATCTATAATAAAGCTTGCAGATACAAAAGCCAAAAATGAAACTGAAGCCTGTTGAAGAGAGGTAGTTTGGAGAAGGTGAAGCTTCTTTCAGCTGGGGTTTTCTTTGTCAGGGGTGGATTACCAGGGATGGTAACAGGGGTTGTGAAGGTTCTCTGAGCAGTTATCTGAGCATGGCCATAGCCAGAGGGTGAAGAACAGAGCTCAAACAGCAGTAGCTACCTGAGCTCGAGTGGCCAGATGCACTTGCTCTTAGTGCAAGTGTTACCTTGGCTGAAAGGCCGTGCTAATCAGAGGATATGGGACCTGACAATCACAAACTCTTGAGTGAGACCTTGCCTTGTAGATCACCTATAGAGAAAGGCTTTAAGTAACTATAGACATACTTTGGGAACAGCATATTTAGTTAATATTCCTTATTCTGTTTATCTTACTGTTAAATTTATTGAAAGGAAAAAAGGAAAGACACCTATCAACACCACTTATCAAGGAGGTGGGGATGGAGGAAGATTGTCTCACCAATATCTCACAATTTTTCAGCTTTCCCAAGGATGTTGATTAGGAGCACAAAATGGTGTTTGTTAGAGACCTCCAAAATCTGTACCTGTCCCATGTTGCTCCCAGTTAAGTCTTGGCAAATGGTAATACAAGCAAACTCCCCATTTTCATGTTCCTGAGCCTACATCTCTGTCTTTCTTGAAGTAGTCCAAAAGCTGCAAACTATCATTTGCCACAGGACAGAAATACTGTGGATAGAAAAGAGACTGCGTAGAGCATACTGTACTGTAGTGAACAATCTCCACTATTGTCCTTCACATCAGCAGTTTCAGGAGACTTCGCTCTCGTAGTCATGGGCTTAACTTCAACTTCAGGCTAAAAACCAACATATTAATAATACTTTGCTGTATATAAATTCTTCTCCTGAACTCACCCAATGGATTTCAAATCTTGCTCCCTGGTGATTGATCTTCTCAAGAAGTGGAGGAAACAGATAATCTCTCTAAGAAGCTGACGCTGAGACAGATCAATGTACAAGTGCCTAAAGTGTTGCATGAAAAATGTCATTTCCATCTCTTCATACACTTGCACTTTATGCTCCCATTTTCTCAAATGATTCTACTGTCTGTCTCCTACACCTGCCTCTCCCACAGGTTCATCAAAAACTGTTTTGTTCTGCACTCTGTTTCCTTGGGTCATTTGCTGTATTAGAGTAGCTTTCCATTCCAGATGGGGAGAATATGGGGAATAATTTCTCCATTTCAATAAACACTTCAGAGAAAGCCATTTCAGACTAAAAATTGCCCTGAGGAGCACAGACCACTTTCCCTTCAAATAAAATCTGGTTTAGTAAAGGGACTGGAATTATCTTTAATAACTTTATTTAGTAGCTGATATATTGGGGGGAGAGGAGAAAAAAGTTATGTGATCAACTTCTAAATATAACTGTATCTTGATTTTCACTTATTTTACTTCCATAAAGAAACTGGGCTTGGCGCCAGCTTTACTGTGTGAAATTACTTTTCTTCACATTCAGCAAAAGCTCTCTTGACACAGAGTCCCAGAAGAATACAATATGAATTCAGCCTTCCTCAGCTATGTTACTCATAACCTGTGGGCATTTTCTTTTAAATAGTGTCAAAATCCAATAACTCTAATAAAAGGTGTAAATTCCCACTACAAAATAATGTGAAGTTTCAAACACACACACACATAAAGAAACAGCCAATGATACTATAGTGTAAGTTATGATCCAATACTCAGAGTCTGTAACTCATCAACATCTTCTTGTGGCTATGGTGCTTTTCTCAGTTATGGTTATGCCATCAAAAGTACAGATAACTCTGAAATTTCTCATCTTCAGGTTAAACGCAGATATATCTCAACAAAGAATTGTGACCTGGCCTACTGAAATAGCATTTAAAAAAAAAAAAAAAA
>BJBW01004388.1:59427-69574 GCA_004320125.1 Scolopax mira
AGAGGTCCCTTCCAACCCCTTATGATTCTATGATTATAGAGCAGTGGCTGGATAGATGGCACTCTTAATATACTTAGTCCAAAAGAGCTTTCTGATTCTTACCTAGAATTCTTCCAGTCCTGTGCAGAGGTCAACATTTCCTGGCTATTTTTACATGATTTTGTAGAACAAAGGGTAGAATATGGAGAGCAGGACAAACAGTAAAGAAATTCCTGCATTCATATCACCCAAGATATTTAAACTAAGCTTTTGGGTTTTGTCACTTGAACCCGCAATCTTCTAAAAATAATATTGTGTTTTCCCATGTTTAATAAAAACACTAGTATAAATTCTGGAAGGTTACGAAGCACCACCTCACAAAACCACCTCACAAACCACCTCACAAAAAGTGAGGTGGTTGTTGCTGCCACTCACAGACACCAGACTGCCTCCACAGCATTTGGAAAATAAGGAGCAGTCAAAAACTGCTGTCTTTTAGAAGTTCTTCTGTCAAGACATGTTTGCTCCCTAAAGAGCACTTAACAGTGCTGAAAAGAGATTCCAGCCCTCAAGAGCAATGAAAGTGAATTTTAACGCTTATCTTCATATGAATACTATGAAGTGGAAAAGCAGTCAGTGATGTCATTGAATAATTTACAGTACAAGACAATAGTACCTAAATAGAGAGCAAAAGGATTTTTTAACCCCATATGTATAATCCTGCTCAAAATTAAGCCTTTTTAAGGAACAGAGTTGTTTGTTTCCTTCTTGTTCTTGTTCCCTTCAGCAGTTTGGTGTACCAAATCAGACTTTTATGTAATCAGTGCTGCCATGAAGTTAAATAAAAGAACACACTGTCATAACTCCAGAAATCACTTGAGATTGTTACACACACACACCTTATAATTTCCACTCTTTTTCTAGTGTTATGCTCACCCTGACCCTGCTTCTCTGGGTCCTAAAGTTGGACACCAGCCTGGTGGAGGCTGGGGGGCTATGGCAAGATGTCAGCATCTGCTGCACTTCTAAAGTAGAAATATCATTTTGATGACTTACACAAATATGATGACTTCATACTTACCTAGAATCCATTTGGAGTCACTTCAATTTAATAAGACTTCTTTTACATCTTTACTGGTCTGCAATGTCATATTAACTACATTTTACATTTGTTAGATGCTATTTCTTAGTTCTCTTTGTTACCCTTCAATATGGCTTTTGCCAGTCTGCATTGGTTTAGCTGGTTAGTACTGGTGACTTGTTTGTAGCCGTAAGTAGTGCCAGTCTATGCCCATGTCTTATTATCACCTGTCTGTACTCCTCTACACTGGGCTCTCCGCTTCTTAAGGCCTCTGCTATCACGGCAGGCCTGTGCAGTTCTAAACTATACCATTATGTCAGTCATAAAAGTCTCATTCTACACAGAATAACAAATTATTTTTACTATCTGTATCAAATCATGGTTGTATCATGCAAAGATAAGGAAAGTAGAAAAACTGTCCATAGTGACCTGCGAAGTCAGAAGAAAAAATGCTATTACAGCTAAATCAAGTCATAAAAAAAGGCTCCAGGTCAAGAAAAACTCAAAGACAGCAAGTCTGTAGACTTCAGAGAGAGTAAGCCTCAGTTCTGAGGTCTTACAAACTCAATAGCAATCTTGTGTCCTGTTGTTAGCAGAGGCATCACTGTATAACTAAGCTCCAGGATATTACAGTATGTATGGTCAAAGTAGAACTACAATAACTTTGGCATGTCATACCACCACCTAATATTTCTGAGCAGGCCTCATTTCTAGAGAGGTGTTCACTTTCTCCTGTATCCATGCCAAGGATACCGGAGAAAACCAAACTGGGCAGGAAGGGAGAGGGTGTAGCCGGACCCAAACAAATCAGTTTCATTCTATTTCAGTTTTCAGCAAATCTCCAAAAGCTAAGGCCGAAACATTACTGTCAAGATGAAGAACCCTGTGAAGTGTTTACATTAGGGCAAGATATGGAGACAGGAATGAGTGTCTATATAGCAGAAGCTTTTAAATCCAGCCCGAGAGAGCAACAAACCCTATCTCTTACTTTCATTCCCCAAGCTTACAGCTGAGAAATCAAGTACCAGCCCAGTTTTAAACTTCCTTTGACCTAGTGAACTAAACCATCTTGCTATTATGGCACTATAAGGAACCACTTTTGTTGTGTGACATATAACCAAAAGTAAATCAACACAACACACCAAAACTAAACACTTTGTAGATATTATCAACATCACAGTTCTGATTAAAATCTTGTGGTTTAAAATTAATGTAAAATAAATTAAATATTAAAATTAAATTAAATTAATGTAAAATAAAATAAATATTAATGTAAAAAAAAACTGGAATAAGTCCTCAAGTGAGATGACTTACTTATTTACAGCGGGTCTAAATAATGCACCACTAGATTCCAAAGTTGTTATTACCTAATCAATCTGAACAAAACTAGGTGATGAATTCATACAGCAACTTCATGTTTTTCAAAGACAAGTGGAAATGAAGAAAAAGAGTCAGCATTGGCCTGGAATTTATCAGTTCAGAGAACTTATAGTCAAAATTTCTTTCACATTCATCACATATTTTAATCTTCCCTACCCTTGTTGCAATACATCTTTTTCCAGCTCAATTAGGTTTAGCATTATTTTCATCATAGAATATTTTTAAACAAAGGGAAAAGAATTAATTTGCTTATTTAGAAAATATTACTTGAATGGATTTATTAAGCTTCCTATCGGTGTAAAATAAATGATAGGACTTTTTTTTTCTTTTTCTTTCAGATAAAGAAACATTTTGTTTGAATAAATGAACCAAGTCATATTAAGGAAGTAGAACATAAACTTTCCTAGCTCTAGGCTTGATTTCTATTGTATTCCTATTGAGGATGATGCCCTCCAAATGACTACCTCTACATCTTCAAAAGTAATTAAAAAGCAGCCACAGTTTCTTAAACCTAAAGCCTTTGATTTCTTTGCTCCATTCGTCTGCTCTCTCTACAGTCCCTCACTGCAACAGGACTCATGCAAGTGAGAGACATACATAAACATCACTGAAGTCTTCTTTTACTTGACAGTCTGCACAGGTTCTTCAACGTGGATAGTACCCCAACTTCTTTTAAAATCTCCCATCTCTTCCACAGTTTTCTTTCAGAATATAAAATAATCCTGCTTGTCCATTTGATGAAACAGGTATCACCATTTGGCTGTCATTGGCATCCCAATAACTCAAATCCTGTCATTTCCCACTACTTTCCCTTCCAGACCCTCAAATACATCTGTCTCAAAACCTGTCAGGCTGCATACATTTCTCCCTGCCCACTCACAGTGGCCCTTTGGTTGGTTAGAAATATCTGGTTGATTAGCATTTGTATTGGATTCTTCCTGTAACCCAATTTATGTCATGATTTGCAGCAAAGAACTTTTAGGTTTTGCATTCAAACTTTAGCCCTGTTAATTACTTCTATTGCTATTATTGATGTGCCACTGCATATTAATACAATGCCTCTTCACTACCTTCCACCCCAGTTCTCAAAGTGCTTATACAATGGAGAAAATGTTATATCTTAGCCATTTATGTGCACAAGAAATCAACTCTAAACTCTTTAAAATGCCGCGTTTTATTTAATTCAGTTTGCTGAATCATTTCTGTGTCTCTCATCAGAACACAGAAGCTTTGTCACTATTTTGATTAGTTGAAACATGTACTTAACCTATCACTTAGTATCACTCAGCACACCCAAATTAACTAGAAAAATGCTTGGCACTAGGTTAACATCTTAAATCAATCGTCAGAGTTATAACTCTACATTTTCAACAGCATGGTCTAGAGGGAAATTTACTCATTACGCTATTTTGATGAAAAGCCTCAAACTAATAGAAAAGGTTTCCTGAAGCTGTTAAGAAAAATTTCTCCAGTGTTTTCTTTAAGTTGGAAATTAGGTTTTTACACTCATCACTCAATGGCAAAAAAGGTATTCTTTCAATTGAGAGCATCTCTAGAGTTTTTATTTCTTTATATCAAACACTTATCTGCTCGAAACTACCATCAGCAAAGCTCTTCTGTGGCCAGTAATGTATCAGACATTACAAGAACATTGTGATGATATGATTCACTTTTAAATCAATATCACTTTAACTTCATTCTAGGTTTCTGAATTAGAAATGCTGCAGTAAAGATTAATTACATATAAATATCATGCAAATATTAGGTATCTGACCTGCTTACAATTTAATTTTTCATCAAATGGCCTGAGGATTTCTTAAATTTTTTTAAGACTCAAGAAACGGAAAGATGGAAAGACATACAAATATAGGCATCTTTGTGTGTTAGTTGCACTTATAATCATGGATTTCTTTAAAATAAACGGTAGTATAACACCTTACCTGTCAAAGTGTAGCCACCATTAATTTGCTCAAGAGTCTAGGTATATTGCACGACGACTTAGAAGATCTGGGTTCACACAGAATCTTAATCATGCTTTTACTGCAGAGTCATAGGTAAGTCATCTTCAACACATAGGTAAGTTTCCTTTGTGTCTTACTGTGTTTCATACTAATGCTTTATTATTTCACATAGGTTTTGCAAGCATAAAGACAGTGACCAACAAGTCACTTGCAGTGTGGAAAGCAGCAGCTTTTAATACATAACATGCTATTTATATACTTTACCACAGACGTAGGGAAGGAAGATCTACTTCCTAAAATGATGTCTCTTGTCCTGTTGCCAAACTGTTCATACATGCATGTGCAATATAACTTTATCAGAAACTTACAGGAGAGAGGAACCACGACCTCTCAGAAGGCTGAAGGAGTGCTCTTTCCAGACTTGTGCTCACACATTACGCCACAACCTCATTATATAATTTTATATTGTCACAGGGTCTGTGTGTCTGTCAGCAAAGGATTAGGGCTTGGAAGTCTACAGGACACTGCTGAGGATGCTGAGCAAATGGAGTGACAGAGCTCTGCATTCGCCTGCTGCTGAATAGGCTGGGCACAAAAGCTGTACAGTACCCTCTTTTCAGCATGTTTAACCTGTGTTTATCAACAAAGGAAATTCTTGAAGCCATTAAATGCATAGTCCACCAAAGCAGGAGTTTTAAAAATAATTTTTTTGCACATATGAAATAACTGAAAATTAAGAAGCTCTAGAAATTTAAATAGATTAACTAGTGGCACAATAATAATTTTTTTTACCTTCAATCCACTGTCAGCTTTGGCTGCAAGCCATAAACAAAGCTTTTTAGTCTAATGCCTAACCAGCACATCCCAGTTTGAACTGAATTGGGACACTGGTTAGTTTTGAAGAGCACAAGTTTGTAAATGCTACTAGATAACACCACCAGCAGCCCTCACAGAAGAGAAAGGCAAGTTCACCAGGCAATAGGACCTATTCCACATTCCCCTGCTCCCCCCAAATGCACAATTCCAGTTTGCGGGTGAGGCATACGGGCAGATCACACCAGCTTAAGCACCACCATTTTGAACATTGCAATTTTCTCCTGGTTAAGCAAGAAATAGCCACATACAAGTTTCTGCCAGTCTGGCACTTAGGAAGTGAATGCATTCATCACTATATACACTTACTAAGATCTATGGTCTTTCCACAGAATCCTGGGAAATCCAACCCACCAGCTAATGTTAAAATGTCATAGTCTGAGAAATGTATCACTCAGTAAGAAAGTAACAATCAGCACCCTTCAGGCAGTAATTTCTGTAGATAGTGTCAACTATTGGCAATTCCAGAAATCAACTTTACATAGATTCTACTGTTGGAAATTTAAAAGAAGAGCTGCACAGTTTAGAATTACAAATGTGGTCTTCCTGAAATGTTATTAAAATTAATACAGATGGCTTGTTCAGTGATAGACAATGATCAACATTGAGCCATAAATAGTACTGATTGTCCTTCAGATCAAGCCAATCAATACTATGTTTAGTAACAAAATTAACAAATTGCTCAAAAGTGTATCTTCTGAAAGAGAATATAGTATTTACAGACATTAAATATTACAATTCACCACAAAGTAAATCCCAGTGTACCAACTGTCAAAAACACCTTGATTTTAAGAATATAGTCATATCTGCCGCACCTTTTACTTTATATATTCAGAGTATACCTGAAGAACAACAAAAATTTACCTCAGATATATATGGATTATTCTGCATGATTGCTCTTGGCCAGATTCTGTATCTCTTAAAATAAAGCAAAATGAAAGAAAACTTGTGGGAAAAAAACAATCTTATAACTCATATTTTAAGGTACTTTCAAAAACTCTAATGGTAAGTATTAAGACTTCATTATCTATTAAAAAAAGTCTCTATTGGCTTTGAGCTGACCGGTGAGTTTACATAAATTTCAAAATCTATACCTTCAGTACAATCCTCTGTTTCTCTGTTTTTTGTTAAATAGATTAAAGTAGAATACCCTACTGACATTAACTTTCTTCCTTCCTCTCCCTGCTTCATCCAATATGTCACCTTAAAATGCCCATTGCACTGTTTTCCATCAATACAGAAACATCTAAAGAATAGTGAATCTCTAACCATAGGTGTTATGATTTTACAGAAAGTAAAGCTCAGTCCAGGACCATCCTGTAACACTTTCACTAGCTCCTTCAGAAAAGTAGGGAAAGTATTACCTGTCTATTGCCCTGACATACATCATGGCAATGTAATTAGCATTTATGTCTACCAACAGTATACTAGGGTAACTGAACTGAAGGCAATCCACTTTTCATATGGTAAAAGCTGAGTAAGATCCAAGTAATATGGATCAAAAGACATTCTTATTCTCTGTTGTTGCTACAGGAAGGTTCCTAACATTTCAATTCCCACTACCAAACTTCAGGAAAATGGGATAACTTCCAAGAGCAGAACGTATTCATCTGCAGGAGGTTTCAAATGGCTCCACTAATTGTTAGCAAAATAAAATACAAAAAAATCTTACTCCCTCTCTGCAAAGAAATTCAGTATGGTGATAGGCTGAAAGCCTTTGCATGGAACATTAGTTCTATAAAACTGTAGCCCCTCTGGATATCAGTGCAACCATCATGATACAATTTTTCAGCTAAATCATTTTTCTCCAGCTTCCAGATGGTTGGGTATGGGGAGCAGCACCAGGGAGGGAAGTTCCCCTTAACTGCAAAGTAATATTAGAAAAGGATAAATGGATAGAAAACAAACAGATATTTTCATTCATATTCATTGTTGAAGTTTCAGAATGTTACAAACTCCCATATTATCTCTAGTCCTTGCTTAAAAAGTCTATATCTCCTGTTGTTGAAAGAAAATATTAATACTCCTTAAATACTCTGAATGGGAAAAAAAGTTGTACTATAAACCATTACATGCCCTTCAAGAGAGACAGCAATATCTTTTTCACACTGATAAGCTTCAAAAAAATAGGTATGTCCATGGGAAAAAAAATCCACCAGCTATATTTTTCAAGTATCCCAAAAGAATTGAAGAGAGGTAGGGAGGAATGTCATACACTAATAGTCTCACTATATAATGTCAAAGTGAAGCATCACAACACTTCCTCAATGGGTATCTTTCCCCCCCACAGTTCACTCCCTGTGACATTTTACAATATAAAAATATATATATATATTCATACAACATCTTTATCAAAAGGAGCAACTGTACACCTCTTCCCCTCAAACTGCACAAGGGCTTCACAGAGAAAAGATTTTGGAACATAAAGTGATCAGTGTTGTGCTTCTGATTCCTCAGGCATGGCTCCTGTCTGGGAAGTCTTCCTAATATAAATAGATGAAAATCGTATGTTACATGATACTATGTAGTTTCTGTAGCAGATTCACAGTATATACCTTTTGTCCTGTCTCTTTTACTATATGTTTCAAACAGAAAAATTAAAATAAAGAGAACATCCATAAAATTATAGAATCACTTGAAATGAAAACCTCATTTGTTTATATCCCTGGTCTCAAGTATATTTCTAACCATTAAAAATAAGTGCAGCTTAGCTCTGATCAAAGGATAGAAGCAGTTCCACCTCCATCCAAAAGCTGACTTTATCACATAACTTCCTTCCATGCTGCCCCTTTGATTTTAGTCATAGCCCTATTTCTGCAGTAGAACAGTCTTGTCAAAACATACCTTCATCTTGCTTCCATTGATAAGGCCCTTGCAACACAGTTTAATTGTCCTATTCTGACTCTGAAGAGAATGCAAAATAATCTTTTTTTTTTTTTTAAAGTTTCAACATTGTACTGACATTGTACTCAAGTGATATTAATTTTAAGAAATATTCACTATCAAGCATTCTGTCTCTCAAATCAAAGGTCAAATTTTCATTGAATCAAATGAACTGATTCATTAATTTAATTTTAATCTACTTTTATCTAGCTGCTTTCTATCATTCACCAGCTTACCAGGAAACTTCATTGGTGATGTCTTTAATCCCATTCACAAGATGAGGATACCTCAGCAAGGAGAATGAGTGTTTGGGAAATTTGACACAATTTTTCTTCCCCTTAAAAGCTGCTTCTAGTGATCTCTCCATGCCAGTTTCTTTTCCCAATTTGTCCTATATTCCTTTCAAAATAGAAATTTTAATGAAGACAAGACTTTCCACCAGTGCTGAGGTGATCTTAGAAATGCACTCCTGTTAGGTGGACATGAAATACCCATAGTTCATAGAGGAGAAGCAGGAGTAGATTCTCATTAGCAGGCAAGGACACAATAAATATGAACCAATATGTAGCAAGTGAAGTCACACGTTATGATATTTGGTGATGTGGAAAAAAGAAAGAAAAATAAAAAAGTCTATGTTCAGGGCTAATTCAGTAATGGAGATATTGCTGACAAAAAAAATTGTAAAGGTAACTCTACCAAAGATAGTAGCTTCATGTGGCCAATGGATGAAATCACGAACCAGATGTATGAAGGCTGTTGTCCCAAATTATTTATCTGGAGCACAAGCAGAGACACTGCTATGTAAAGATAAAAATCTTTTTGTCACCAAGAATGGAATGCAGGTCTCCATTTTAATTATCATCTCTCTGAATAAAGACACATAAACCTGCCATTATCACTCTCAACAGGACATTGCTATTTCCAAAAGGCAATCATTTTAGGTAACAGGGAAAGATTTTTTGCTGACCTTTCTTTAGCTTCTCTATTGTTAGTTCAGGATTCCTTTCATGGCATGTGCATTTCTACCCTTTTCAAATATTTTCTGAAGTATACTTTTATTGAAGTGTGATACTGTGTTGACAGTGGTTTCAGTTTTTCTTATTAGCACTGAGTTGCCTTCATAGTTAGTGTATATACACTTCTTTTCACAGTGTGTCCAATTATTCTAGTTATAATGCATAGTGAGCACAATCTCTGCAATCAGGATTTCAGTTATGCTGCATCTTCATAAATTTTCTAACTTTCTAAACAAGTATCTGTCATCTCTTGGCTTATAGCAGCTAGGAGACGTGTATTTACTGGGTCCATAAAACTATAGCACATTTTAAACGTGCTTCTGGCAACACATTTGTTCACATGCATCATGATAACAGACTTGTCTGCATTACTGTTTCTTCCAAGCTTAGACCTCATTTGAGAAAAACTATCAAAATATTGAAGCTATGTAGCAAATTATAGTTCTTGAAAATCTAAAGGTTACAATGTAGCATTTTAATGAACCTCTAAGCCCAAAGCAAACAGGAAACAATAAACAGTGGATAAGGAGTATTCACAGTTTAATAATGATCCTCAGATGCCCATGATCTCAGTACAATGTGATCACTGTATCGCCAGTTGTTCATTATCTGTTTGGCGCAGGATTGCACTGGCAAGGCTGGCAGTGAGCATTTGTTTCAACTCCTTTGCTGATACTCCATAACCCTGTTATTCTTTGTTGATCTTACACAGTCTTCCAATTTCTATTGTAAAACTTTGATTTTGTGCAAACTGAAAGTATAACTAAAACAGCTGGGGCTATGAGCGCTGTCTTCCTTGATGTGCTTACCCTTCAAGCTCCACTTCCTGCTCTGAGGTGCTACATCTTTATTTTATGTCCTCTCTTCAGAAATGGTCGTGTCTAGTGATTCAGAGGCAAATCTGTATTCGCAGAAGCCTTCACTAAAATGTACACTGCAAGTGTGATTTCTTCCTGCTCACAAAAAAATCTTGG
>BJBW01004388.1:69680-117203 GCA_004320125.1 Scolopax mira
CTCTGTCAGCATGATATTCAAGATGATAAAATTCAGTTTCATGCTCAAGCACATTCTAAACTTTAAGATTGTGGGATCTGACAGGCTTAGAAATTCAGCAGCCTGTGAAGAGAACTTGTACAAAAAATAAGAAGCACAATATTTATTTTTTGCTAGTTTATAAGTTACATTCAACATTTCTCAGAATAAAAAAGGCAATGCATGAGGCCAAAAGTCAGTGGTTGAATACAATGCAGAAAGTGAGACAAGAGGACATAACACGCCAGTTTTTGCTGGTGACACATTCTTCATTCCTCTTCCTCTTGCACTTGTGAAAAAACAACCCATTAACTGTTAAAAGTTTCATGACTGAAAACACTTCCCAAAAGCTTGCTGTCAGGCATCTGCATGCCCTTTAGGTGAAAATGCATCTGTCTGAGTGCACCCATGAGAACACAGACTGAGAGGGGGTTCTTTTAGCTGGATTTATTTGCTTTAGCAGGTAACTACTTAAATTGCCTGTCTGTATAGTATTGATTAAAATAATTAAAACATCACTGCTTCATCACTCTAGATATTTTAGATTGATATGCATATGTGCACACTGTGTACTAGCAAAACTCAGGACAGCACAATATTGAATATTATTCAGATTTACTCCCCCCACCTTTTTCCAATATAAAGGTTGTTACCTCATCACAATTAACCATCCCTTGTTTAGTTAATTACTCATGGTTATGCTATTGCTAGAGAAATGTAAATACTATAGGGATTTTTCTAACTCTGAAAGCTGTTTCTAAAATACCTCCTCTAATCAAGTAGCAATTATGCTATTCCCCACTAACACCATGAGCATGTTGACCCAGCTCGTCATGTTCTGGCAATCACAAAGAGAAAAAATACATAGCAACAGTGACTACTCCATAGAAACAACAGCTGAGGAACAAAAGGAAAATCCACAGAATGTTTTAAATGCTCACACTTGGTCATTTCACTGCTTTGTGTTCTATCATTTCAGCACAAAAGATTCCAGAAAAAAAAAAAAAAACCAAGAGTTCTGACTGAAACAATAAATACATTATTTGTATATAAATATTTTAAATTATTTTTTTAAAAAAAATAAAGCTTAAAATTTTAAAGCCAGATAATAAGTTTGGGAAACTGGCCAGAGATCGGGTATCTCAAAGAAACAAAGAGGCACAGAGATCTTTTTCAGTCTCAATTGGTAGCCAGTAAAGAGTGGCAAACACTTTAGGGTAACTCCCCACACAGAAATTAACTTTAGGGAATTTCATAGTGATGCCAACATATAGGGGAGTACACTTAGGGAAGTCTCACTTCCACTCTTCTTCTAATAGATTGGTGTCAAGATACAGGAGTCACTGGGACAAAGCCATGCTTTGCAATAGAAGCCTACAGCTGTTGCAAAAGGCTGTTCTTGTTTCCAGGCTCCTAGGCTGATTTTGTTACCTCTTTTCTCCACCTGCTTCAACTCTGTTAGTTAACTTCTTTCCTGTTCTCATATCTTAAACCTCTGCATTTCCCAGTCAGCTTATATCCCTTCCTTCTTCCCCTTGGGTCTTCTTTATATTGTCCACTGCCTCTGCCATACACCATTCTTGGCTTTATTCCCAGGGCTTTTTTTTTATTCTCTTTATCAACATTCTCAGCTGCTCCGCTGTCAGGTGATACCATTTTCTTCCTGCTCAGGGACAGGGCACCCTGGGAGAAAATAGGATCCCAAAAAGATTTTTCTCACCCTCAAGGAGTCACAGGGAAATCATTGTGGATAAAGTGTCTCCAATCATCATATTGGAAAAGTCAGAGGAAAGCTGAAGACTAAATCATCCACAAATGCTAATGACAGCCCTGACAACTCTCTGCACTGCACATGTATACCACAGTTTCATCCTCAATGGTAAAAATTTGTCCAAGATACCAACAACTGCAAAAACAGTATACTAAATGGAAGTATGAAATTAATATTGCCATCAACTATGGCTTATGTGTCCCTTATAAGTGGCACCAGCTGGAAAGAAATATGTTTAATTGCTGCATTAGTTTCTCAGGCAAGGTAGTTCAGAAAATTTCTGTGAAGTTTAAGGCTATAGCCCACATTCATTCAAATAACCGGTTTCCACTCAAACATTCTCCATGTCATCTGCGGTCAACTGCATTCAATTTCTGTATTTCCTTACAGGGTATTGGCTTCACATGCAGTGCTTCTTAAGGAACTTGTGTATCTTCTTTTAAGAAAATACAAATTTCCTGATGTTAGTTGTAATTTTTAGCATATAACATTCAACACACTATGGCTTAAACCAACAGCTTTTTGCTTTTTTACAGTGTCTTAAAAATTTCCTATCAGCCAATACAGTAGGATAATATGCCCCTCAAACATAAGCTGAAACTCAGTTGTACTACAATGATTTGAAAATTATATAATATATATTTTTTATTGACTCAAATACATATCCCTTGATCCCTGCCTTCTCAAAGGCAGAGAGGTTTTGGCTTGGTTTTAAGTATCCCCAGATGCTTATACAAGATGCATGCTTGCATACAGCCTCAGAATAAATATTATCCGTTTTTAAGCATATTATAATTAAGAACTTTCATTTTTAAAAAACACTTCAACATGTGTCTTTCAAGCACTCATTCAAAAGACTGTTATATCAAGAGTTTTGCCTCTTTTCTCTTTACATAGGAGTCATAAAATAATTCATAATCCTGTATTTCTTTTCACACTCATACCGTGTTGTCAATAAAGAAAGGGGAATGAGAGAAATATGGAACTCTGACACTTTTCTTTAAAAATAAGATTTCATACTAAACATGTTGTATCCAAAACAACAACATACCTAGATAACCTCAAGGAAACCTTCCAGGCTAGTATCTTCAATGCAAGCAGGTTTTGACTTTTTATTTAAATTCATTTTCTTCTCCAGAAAATTTCTGTCATGCATTCAAAGATATGCATGATTTTTTGGTAAGGTTTTTTTTTTCCTGGTTGTTTGTTTGGTTTGGTTTTTTTTTTTTTTGGGGGGGGGGGGGGGGGGGGGGGGAAGGGGGAGGGAAGGGAGGAGGAGAAGCTCTAAGGGGAGGGCTTGGAAGAAGTGTCTATAAAAATAAAGTTAACAGATGTGTCAAGGAAGCAATCTGCAATGTTAACACAGCTCTGCCCTAATTATCTAGCTTTACAAAACTCCTTTATACATAGTTGGAAGAAATAGCAGCAGAGGCCTGAACAATGCTCTTAATTCACCTCAATAAATGCTTTTATAAGCAGGAGCAGAGGTACACTCAGAACACAAAATCCAAGATTTTATTCTACTGTTGTCATTTTCTATTATGACTGTTTGGCTAAAGCAGCAAAATAAATTTGAAGAGTTCAGGAAGTCAGAATATGCAGCATTTAAGACGTATTCTGCATACAAAAGTAATGTTGACCAAATTAAAGAAATCAGAGTTTTTATAAGCAAGTCAAGACTTCATGACCCATTTTTGCAACCAGTTCACCTCAGTGAATTTTTTCCTTCTCTTTCCAAAGCCTACCTACTACAAAGTTACACACATGAGACCAAGCTGGGGTGCCTTTACAGCACAAAAAAATACGACATATTTTGTAGGGTCTTTCTGTCCATCATATCCCTGAAACTAAAGACTGACAGTTTCACAGAACACAGACAGCAATGAACCGAACTTGTGAGTCCCTTATTGGCTCCATCCCTGAGAAACTTCACTAGCTTGGTACGTCTGGTTTCAGCAACAGCTACTCTCTTGCTTGGGTACCCCTGCCCCTTCCCTATAATTAATGATATTCCCTTTGACACTATAGTGTTTCTATGAATTGAAAGCTGAATGGGCATCATGTAGCAATCATGCTACACTTGCAATCTGTTGTTCCTTTTTTCCATTTGCCAGCAAAATCGATTTCAAGCTTCTACAATAACCCTAGAACATTTCTTACAATATTAGAAATTATTTCATCTGGTGTTCCAACGTTAACTATAGAAAGATAAAGTAACTGTGCTGTCACTATTATTCAGGGCATCAATGTTGGATTTTTAAAAAATCCCTTTATCGTATAATGAACAGTATCAATATGCTTTGAAATCTAACTCATACAGCAAAATCCAACTTTAGGCCACAAAAATATTGCACTGTATGCATTTGAGAGATCTGCAAACAAGACTGTTAATTATTTTATCACTAGCACACCTCCTTTAAATCTCATGGAGATTAATTTGAAGCAGCCTGAAAATAGATGCACTTCATTTACACAGAGTGCAGGCCTGAGAATACAATAGGCTATATATAGCTACTTGATAAGTTTATAGCAGGAAGTGTCCATACACTAACATCAAACCTGGGAAAATAATAAATTTTATCAAAAGTTAATCTAACGTGAAGACATACTTCTTGATAGTACATGTTTCTGAACAAGCAAGTGTGTAGTCAACTGTGGTAGTTTTCAGGATATTTAAAAGCTATTTCTGGAAAATTATACAGATTTTTTTTTCTTCTATTGCTGTTCACACCTAAAGCCACAAATTTGTAAGACTTCTTACAGTTCTTACAAGCTACACTTACCCACTTATTCAGTCACAGAGGGAACCTAGAAGATTCCCTCTTCCAAAGATCATTGACACAAGCTTACATCATTTTCACATTCTCAACAATTACATCACTATTTTTTCATACTATATTGCTTATTTTTAGCATAGGTATTATTTTTATAAAATAAATGTTAAAAAACATCTTCTTATGTTAAAAAAGAAATAATTTAAATCATTATAAACATATGAAAACAGAAAACCCATATCTTTCTTTATGGAATTACCATCAAAGCAATTATTACATCCTGGGTTTCTTTGGTTTCTGGAAAAATGTTTCAGATATGAAAAAACCAGCATTTAATCTCTGTGCTATGTACATTAGTGCACTAACAACAAGCTGATATGATCCATAGTTTTTAAACAGGTCAATTCCCTCTAATGCAGCAGTAGTCTTGTGGAGTGCTATCTCCAACAGTCTCTTCAAAAGTAAATTTAAAGCCTTAAATAACAGGAAGTATCTGAAGGTAACAATAATTAAATTCAGTCCTTTACTTCTTCAGGCGATGCATCCTCATGAACATTTGCAGTAGCTTCATACGCAGCAGTTTCACAGACCATATTTAATGCTGCATAACCTTAGATTTGGCCAAGTAATTTTTATTCAGACGCTTTCTTGAGCCTCAGAGGTCATTACTTCTTGCGTTATAGCATCATACATCTCTAACTCAACAAATTTCATCAGACAGAGGATGAACTTTTCAGCCTCCACAATAAGCCAATATATATGCTTTCCTGCTCAGACAGAGGCTGAATCGGTTCCATGAATAAATACAAAAGCTTGCTCCAGTTTCCATGGACAATTCCCTAAGCCACTTAGCAATTGCCTCTACATTAGATACCAAAGCATCTGTTTAAAAAATAAAGAAAAAAAAAAAAAGCTATGGCCATCATATACCAAGTATTTAAAAACCTTTAGAAACCATACTTTTCATATACATATAAATGTATATATACTGAAATGTATACAACTCTGTACCCTACATGCGGATTGTATCAGTTACATTTTATTGCATATCATGGAGTAAAAGCTGATTGTTCTTCAGGTGCAAGCTATGGCTACTGCTACAGTAGTTCCAGGTAAAGCTAATTTTGTGATGATTATAGAAAGGCTTTTCTGAACTGTTTGGTTCTGGACTATTTGAGTGGAAAGGCAAGCCTTTGTAAACACCCCTAAGGGTAGGCCAAAATGTTAAAAAGGTATTGGGAAAAAAGGCAAAGTTCTGAGGGACACTGATCTATCAGACAATGTTTGTCAAGAAATAAAATTACAACCCACCGTTGAACAAAGCTTTAGCCAGAATGAAGCACACCAGTGGAAGATGACATCTGAATGGCTGGCAAGAACAACTGCCTTGAGTGAGAAGGCAGATACTATCTTCTATGGCAGAAGTAATCTGAAAGACAGAGAAAATACAGGAAGTTTTATCAATTAGTGGAATTAAAAAAAAAAAAAAAGAAAAGAAAAGAAAAAGAGAAAAAGATAATTTCTGTGCAAATGAATGAGAAAGCATGGAACCTGGTAACACACAGATGACAGGCTACACATCTCATGTCTAAGCAGACAGGGTATTTTGAAAAGTTCAGTGTGATCAGTTTTCTAACTCATAGCCTTTCTCATTTACTGCCTGAAATTCAGCATGCAGTCACTGTTCCCTAGACACACAGATGATACTTTCTATGTACAGAAAGCAGTTTGACTATGAAATAAAACAGAGCTAATGGCATGGAAAGAACAATAACACTGGTACTCTGGGTTAGGTTAACTTGAAATGAAACAACAGCCTAATATGCTTTAAAATTTCTCCTACATGCATGAAGTTTTAACAGTGACTTCCTTTTTTAATTCTCAGAGAAAACGCTTTTTTCTGGACTACTTTGCTGACAGCTAGTGAGCTTTGGCTCAAACAGCTTCAGGCATACGAGTTCCTAGAAAAAGAGAGGTGGTAACAGAGCAGCTGTTCTTTTCATTCTACTTGCAGTGAAATATTTTATATGGCCATATCTGTGATTCAGCAGACTCTTATATCAGCTCAGAGAACACTGTAATACTGATGAGGTCTTAAAATGTGGAAAGATGGTAAAGAGGAGAAAGGAAAAAGAAGCACAATGAAAAAAAAGTAATGGTCAAAGTCTTTCTCTCCCACCCTAAATACCTTCTAAAAGGATGATTGACTCAAATAAACATGTCGCTGGTGGTGAATACCATCTTTTCCTTTTTTTCCCCTCACATAGTTAACTGGGATATCTCAGTGTTGGTAGCCTCCAGCTATCAGCTCCTTTGTTGTTTGCTTTGAATGTAAAATATAGACTACAAGTAACTCATTATGGTCTCAAAATTAATTCAAACCTAATCCTAACATTACAATAGTATTACTATGTTGCTTTATCCTTGGCTTAGTTTGGGAGAATGGCAATATCACATGAGATTCTCACTTTCTCTGAAGTGGCTTAATATTGCCTAGGAAACAGGCATCAGTTAGATGATATAGCATTTTCTGTTATCAAGGAATTCTGAAACTTACAATGGACACAAAACCAATTTATTTCTTTTTTAAATATCAACCTCCTGTTTTAAATAGAAATTGAACAACTGAACCTAACAGCCTGATAACAATGATGCATTTTACATCCCTGAAAAATGGCTCCAAAATGTCAGGATCATTAATCTTACATAAAAAAATGGGAGAATACATACTGCTACCAACTGTCATGTAAGGTAGTCTCCCGAGAGCTGCTGGTCAGGGATTTTTACGTTTCACTAGAAGAACTTACTATCTGCCTTTCTGAAATACATTGTTTAAGTAACTAAAATCTTACAAAATGCACGAACATCCAGATGCTTAAAAACACCTATGCAGAAAATTGTGCTGCTCTCAACTTTCAACATAACAAATTTAAGGTATTTAAACTTCACTTTACTGATATAAAAGAAGGCACTAAAACAAACACTATGTAGTTCTTTGTATCATAAACGTAACAGAGATGCTAGGGATTGAATAGGCTGAATATGACTACAAAACTCTAGAGAATACACACTTATATTAGTGAAAGAAATTAACTAGTGCCTACAGGGTGCACTTTTCTTACAATGCTTATGACAGGAGATGTGTTTCTCTTCCCAGATACTGCTCAAGCTGGCCACCATGGTAGCAAAACAGTCACTGCTATTTTCCTTCCTCATCAGCGCATTATCTTGGTTTAGGCACTTCAGCCAGTCAGAACGTTATCCTGCATTTAAATAGGAAGTTCAGTTGCTTTATTTCTTTCTCCAAGGCAGAATAATAAAAATAAATACTTCCATCTAGAGAAGAGAGTGCACTTAAAAATGCTCTGGGATTATCGTTTTAACTCTCACATTCTGACTGCTGAACTTCTGAGACTACAAAGCAGATTATGTCCGAAACACTTATAACTATGTCTATACCTTGTATTTTCATGTAAGATTACCAGTTATCAGTGAAAGATAAAACTATTCAGATGAAATATCAGTAGTTTATATAATTTTGCCTTGCAACTGTATTAGGAATAGTATATTTGAGCATTTAGACCCAGAACTTAATCAAAGTCTTAGTGTTTAAGCAGCTTTTTGAAAGATGCAATTACTTGTTTATAAGGATAATATAAACTACTGCTTAACTACGTTTAAGTGTGAATTGAATAACTGATTTTTGATTTATAGGTCAGACATTACCACAAGATATATTTCACCTTTATCCATGAAACATTTCAGAATCAAACTCTACTACACAACTCAATAACAATTACCTTTAAGTTCCTAAGTGATTTTTCTGTCACTAAATTCCAAATGAAATCCCTGTCATCAAAAGGGAATTTAAAACTTTAATTTCATGCAAAAATTTTTCTTTTTATTAAAAGTATGCTTTTACTCTATACACATTTAGTATTTTTCATAACTTGCTTTGGACTGAGTTGTAAAAGATTATTGTTATTAGTTAACAAAAAAATGTGGACCATATAATATGTCATTCACTAAGATGTGTATTAATTGTAACTAATGCATGCAAAATTATTACTTCTACACTTACCCTTTGCAACAATAATTATGGGCTTTAAATAGTATAATCAAGGAAATCATATATTCCCACTGAAAAAAAAAAAAGGGAAAAGATAAATGAGGCCAGGCAAGATTATTTTATTAAAGAAGTTCAGGAGCAGAGCTGCTTTTATTTCAAAAGCTTTCATCCTGGAGCCTTAACCTTGTTTAGATGAATGACAGAAACTGCTTTATTCTCATTTTGGTTGTCTTGATCCCTCTTATCTCCACTTAAAGCAAGGAGCAATTTCTTCTTGAGAAAAAGCACAAAGATGTTTTTTCTCGCCTGTCCCCTTGCCACAGCTTGGCTTGTAAAACCCACAAGGTACAAGACACACTAACATGGCACCAAAGCCTGAGCTGTCTAAAAATAAAGACATTTGTATTGTTTCTATTCTTTTCACTGTTGGAGCCTTTTACAAATACCAAAAATTTAATCCTTGGAACACACTTGAATACTTGATTTCCACATTCCCAATGCACCAATACTAGAAAAAGAAACAAAACCGGTGTGATTAAATTTACTGAGAACTAAATTCCAGATGCCCCCAGTTCCTCAACATAAACTGTTAAACGCTTCTGCTTTTGATATAGCCATAAGCACCGTGAATCTAACACAGACACGAGCCATCAAGAGAATTTGGAATGATAACAGAATTTTCAAAGATTTGATACAATAATTGAAAACAAAATATGTACCTGAAACTTTCCTGTCTATTATGAGAAAAGAAGAAGTACACTACACTTGTCTGACATCCAGAACCTGCTTAACACGTTGCCAGCCTCAGGAACTGTTTTGTAGTTCAATACACATGTGACATTAGGGAGAAAGTAAAATTTTGTAATCTTATATCAAAAAAACTACATCAGAAAATTTACCAAAATCCATTACCACACAGCCAACCAGCAATGCCTTAAACAGACTAAAGAGGCAGGCACACCACCTCTTCATACAGAATACATTTTAGATCCATTTGAATAAATGTTTCTGGTAAAAGCACAACAGTAACAGTACATAAACTGGAACAGCAAGCCAGATACCCTGTTGTATTTAAAATATGTGTTCTTGTAACATATGTGTAGTCAGGAACCAAATGTATGCCAACTCTTAGAAAAGAAATCTACCATAAAAAAAATCTCCAGAGATACTGGAAAGAGTCCAGGGACGGGCCACAAAGACAATGATGGACTGAAGCTTCTCTGCCATATGATAAGTCTGAGGGAACCGGGACTGCTCAGCCTAGAGAAGAGAAGGCTTGGGGGTCTATTATTAATGCATTTAAGTACCTGATGGGAAGGTGTCAACAAGGTGAAGCCAGGCACTTTTCATGGTGCCCAGTGACAGAACCAGAGGAAACGGGCACAAACTGAAACCCAAGAGGTATTCTCTGAACATCAGGAAACACATTTTTGCTGGGAGGGTGACTTGGAGCTGGCACAGGTTGACCAGAGAGGTTTTGGTGTTTCCATCCTTGGAGAAATTCAAAAGCTGTCTGGACATAGTCCTAAGCAGCCTCGTCTAGGTGACGCTCCTTGAGCAGGGGGTTCTGAATAGATGACCTCCAGTGATCAACCTGCCAACCACAACTGTTCTGTAATACTAGTTACAAGTAACAGACCTAAAGAGCAGTTTCCCTAAACTAAAACTAGTTCAATAAATAGAATTTACAATAAAATACAGAGGCAATTCTGATCCACCCCAGCTTTCTCACATGACCCTCACCATTCCTTTTCTCCCCCAAGAAAAAAGAAGTCTTTTTTCTCCTCAAACACAAGAAACCAGTCAACACATAGTGCAAAACAGTGTTCTATTCATTAAATAGTATTCTGAGAAGACCTCTGGCTGTACAAGACTTCATACACCAAACAGAGGGGTCATATTTCCAAGGCCTGGCTCTGTATATGGCTATTTTAGTATAATAAAAACTAGAAACCGTTGCTCATCCAGTGAAAACAACAAGCATTATCATTTTTAGGTTTTTTTAAAAGGATAAAAAAAGAGGAGACTCACTCAAGCCCACCTAAAAACAAAGCTCTACTCAGTATTAAATCTCTCAGTACATAGGAATCAAACATAATTTTTATTGTGCTGACATAGTCTGTAACACTAACTCAAATTGATCATATTTTTGGAATCCAAAGATCACCAACCAGCATTTTTCTTCATAAGGATTTCATTTCCATTATGTTCTGTCATACCTTTTCCTATTGTGAAATTTCTCCTGTTACGCATAGATCATGTATTTCTTAATTAACTTCTCACTTTATCCAAATAACAAACACACTAGACTTTAAACATAACTCACCTAAGATGTCTTGCTTCAGAAGGATACAAAGCAGCTTTATTTGTCCTTGGCAAGTAAGGATTACTCTGTAGAATTTGGAGAACGAATGCAAAAAGGAAAACATACTTTAAGTGTTCAGTGATTTATACTTTTTCTTTGTAAAAGTTCCTTCTTTGTTGTCTCATTATTTTCTAGAATACTAAAATATCTTCTAAACCCTTAAAATGAAAACTATTCTATGATATACATTTTTGAGCTTTATTATTCCAAAACATACTGTCAAGAAGAAATGCAAAGCAACTTATTTTATGTGCAAAATAAAGTAAATATTTTTCTTTAAAGGCACAAAGTCATTTGAGCTTTCGTTGAAATTATTATTAATTTTTTCTCATCTGCACATTTTATGCAAGACATTTTAAATGAAACAATATTAGTTTATGCAAGTAGTTTGGGCTGGAGGGAACATTTAAAGGTCATCTAGTTCAACCCCCTTGCCATAAACAGGGACATCTTCAACTGCATTAGGTACCTCAGAGCCCTGTCCAATCTGACCTCAGTTGTTTCCAGGTATGGGGCATCTACCACGTCTCTGGGCAATGTGTTACAGTGTTTCAACACTCTCATTGTAAAAAAATTCTTCCTTGTGTCTAGTCTAAACCTACCCTCTTTTAGTTTAAGCCTGTCCTATCACAACAGGCCCAACCAAAAATTTGTCCCCAACTTTTTCGTTATAAGCCTCCTTTAAGTATCCAAAGTTAATATATAATTGTTTATTTTTGCAAATGATGCCTCAGAAAAAAACGGATGTATTGAACACATCTAATTTCACAAAACATTTCTAGACATTCTGTCCACTCACACTCTTGTCACAGTCTTACATAGTCCTAAAGAGCTTCATTATTAGTCAACACTTACTTTCTAAGTATATATTTATGACATTAGAAAAGAAACGAAAAGATGAAACACTTCCCATGGCCTTCCCAAACTAATCTACTATTACTTTGCTGAAATCACAAATCATTCAGAGGAAACAAGGTAGAGAGGAACTAATTCAACTTCAGTAGAGGACAGTGTAACGTGATATATGATAGAGTAAGGTCAGTTCACAGGAAAAGATATTCCAAGTTAAGTTTTTCCAAAAAACCATACCTTTTATACTCAAGTGATGTGAGCTGGTGGAGAAGAGGCTTTGGGGGAGGATCTGTATATATCAGCTGCCATTCCTATGGTAGTTTAACAGAGAAACTGAAAACTTGGTTATTTGTAGGCAATTCATGTAAATACAGTGTCTTAAGTTATGTTGCCTTCTGTTAAACCACATTAAGGTCTTTTCACAGAAGGCTGCAGTTTTCTAACTCCTCTTTTTTGTGTGTGTATAAATTTGCTTGTTCTAAATAGCACCTCTAAAAAAAACTCTCATGTTTTTACATCAGCAGTCAAACATCTGTTGTTTTTCTTGCCAAAGTAGGATATCTCATGCCCTCTGACAGCAAAAACTAAAATAACTGCTTCAGTTCTCAGTGACTGCAATGTGAATAATAGCTTCACTAAAACATTAAGGGGTAGTATCCATTTCAAGTGATAGCTGTAACTGAAAAATATTTTAACTATGTTGTTCTTCCCACTCTTTCTTCTGACAGCTTTTCTAGTGTTTGGTTCAATAGCTCTTAGTTTTGGATATTTGTTTAAAAGATTCAATGTGCAAGTAAATACCAAGAAATTTCTACTATGTGAGGACTTAACAAGCAAATTGAGATTGGCAACATGTATTCGCCGTTTCATTTTAAAAACCCAGATTCTTGTTTTCCTTTCTCTACATTAATACACAGAAACACAAAGCACATTATCACTTACACTGGATATTTTAAGTTTATTATAAGAACAAAAAGTATAGAAAAAGGTAGTACAATAGTTTGAGAAAAAGCTGAGTAGCAGAACATATGCAGTAATATGCTTCTTTTGTTGGGGGCCCAAGTACTGCTGGATGCAGTACTCCAGGTGAGATCTCGCAAGAGCAGAGGGGCATTATCACCTCCCTCAACCTGGCCACTCCTCTTTTGATGTGGCCCAGGATACTGTTGGCCTTCTGAGTTGTGAGCACGCATTGCCAGCTCATGTCGAGCTTCTCATGAACCAACACCCCTAAGTCCTTCTCTTCAGGGCTGCTCTCAATCTTGATCTCATTATCAAAAGAATTTAAGGAAGGATAGTTCAGAATGAGAAATACTTTATAATCCAGATTGTACATATACCATAATGATGTACTTTTGATTAAAAAAGAGTCCTTTTCAAAGATGACAACTGTACTTACGGCTAATTTGGAATTGTACTGCCTACTGTGATAAAAATTTGGCTTTTTCTTCTTCCTTATAATCTCCAGAAGTGGAACAGATCACAAGAGTAAAATCAAAAAATTCAATGTTAGTGACCTATGAGCTATAAAAAATATGAATGTGTGCACAGAGCTCAGTATTTCTGAAAATAGTGTTTCTGAAGACAATCTCAGAAGACAGGACCCCTCTAAGTAGTAAATCCTACACAGCATAGCATATATTTGAAAAATTAAGTTTCTTATTTTAAAATACTTATAAAATTTATGAGGAATTTCAATGGATTCTTATGAAGCTGTAATATCTCCACATTATTCAGAAAGTTATTTTACCATTCATTTCTAAGAGAAATTTGTATACATTTGTTTTTAAATATTCTCCAATATACATGTATTTATCATGCCAAATATCAGAAAGAAAAGAAGGAAATAGCTTCTGCATTTTTCCAAACCCTCAAATTTATAATACTACATACTTAGTGATAGCACGATTGATGTCTGTGAATGTTTTTTCTTGAGTAATCCGTTCAGTACCAATAGCTGAGCCAAACATGGAGAAAGTACATCCAATTCTATAAAATGTCAGGGCTGGTTATTTTATTGATATTCCTTTCCATAGAAACATTTTATTACCCATTTCTGCTATGAACAAGAAGCAGTTCATTTTTTCACCTGTTTGAAGCCATATGTCAGAGAGCAGCAAAGGCAGGCTGCTTGAAAAGGAGAGTGGGAGCCAAGAGTCGCAGCAGGGTGGGCAGGTCCAGGCTCCTGAACAGTCCCACAGCACCTGAATAGAAAAACAGAGCAGGACAGTGACAGCAACCAGGGTCAACTAACAGATCAGTGACTGCCAGATAAGGCCGCAATAACAAGGTAGATCTGAGGTCATGCCAGAAAGTTGAGTCAGCAAAGCAGACCCTGATCTGATGAAGGTAACCAGAGTCTGCCACAGATCAGCAATTGCCAAGCAAGTCAGTAGTAACAAGCCAGGTTCAATTCCAGCTACATCAACTTATTACCCAGCCCAGGCAGTTAAAGCCCCTCTGAGAGCAGGGTTATGGACTCTGGCCCCTGACATGATACTGCATTTCAGAAGAGCTTTTCATTTAACTTTTCCATGCCTCATCATTCCATTCCTGCTGGTGGTTTTGCAGACGCCTGGAGAATCAATGCCAAACCTCTTAAGAAAGAAGGCTAATAGAACAGAAATAACAATGACTACCAGCATCAACTGCTTCACTGATGCAACAGCCTTTGGCATAACTAGGATCACCAGTGCATATTTATTTCAGAAACCATCCTTTTCTCCATCATCCTCATAGAAAATTACACTGAAAAAAAGTGTACTGTTCACTCACTGAGAATTACCATGGGGTTTGACATCTCCACTGTGTCTAAAGCAATAATGGTACAATAAATCCACTGCTTGAAAGGTGGCATTTGAAGTGTACGTGGCTGGAAAATTCTTAGTGTGAATGCCTTTCTCAAGAATAAGGTATGTGCATCTCATTCAGAGAGGAAGGTTTTGTTGAAAGTCCACAGCAACTCAGAACTCCAATGAGCATCTGAAGGATCTCCTGGAAGTCCGAGTATGGTGCTCCAAGGCACAGTAAAGAAAAATTCAAACCTCCCATCTGATATTTTATTTATTGCCATGTCTAAATTAAAAATATTTCCTGAAGGAGATTTTCATACATTTCATTTGTTTCATTGTGAATTGCTAAAAATATAAAAATAATAATCATAAGGTGGAAGGACCATGGAAATACCTCTACAACTAGGGTTTCAAGCACAATCAGTGTTCCACCTAAGTTTCATAGCTGGTTCAACTGTAGAAATGAATGCTGAAGTCTCCACTAAAATACAAAGACAATTATGCTGCCTTCCAATAACTTTTTTTATTTCTTTTAAATATTAGATTTAGGCACAAGATACATTGAGCATGTGTATGTAATAAACTAATGAATGTAGCCTTCAAATTCCGTGTATTGGTTTGACATGAAATTGAAAAGAGCTTCTCCATTGCAGATTTACATACAACAGACACACCAGAAATACTCATTCTTTCTGCTTCCTCTGCTGGAGCACCTGTTATTGTGAATGACTAGTGGACCACTAAGATTACCTTTTGTCTCAGCAACAGAAATGCAATGGCTTTTTGGTGGCTAAATAAGTGTGCTTGACGTGTGAAGTCAATAGTGTTCAGCTAAATGGAGCTGATAACATTTCTCTCAAGATGGATTCCCACATGAAAAGTTTCTTATCTAGCTGAGACACCAAAATGGCTGCAGCACAGAAGTAAAAAAGAAGAAAGGGGGGAGTTAATAATGTATAGAATGACAACACTAAAGAATTAGAGCTGAAACAAAGCTAAAATTGATGTCATAAAACTAATTACCTTGATGAAAATTGACTCAAATCTAGTGCACTAGCATATGAAAAAATATCCAAGCATTCTTATGGAACTATTGTTTTCCTATCCTTTACATATTTATGAGTCACGAACCAGATAGTAAGGAATTGTGGTAGCTGTCAAATGCTTGTGTTCCTATGCAACACAATGAAATTGACCTCCAAGTGGTGAAACTGGCGTGGTATTTTTCCAGTCTTACCTTCCTTATTTAAGCAGCAAGCAAACTAGAAACTATCCGGTGGGAGATAAGTCTTGGAACATCATCTCAAGGGATATTAACTAATGTGAATAAGCAATTGGGCTTAGTTTTCCATAGATACACACACAAACACACACAAAAAAAAGCTTTGCATTTAGCTACTTGAAAACAAGCTCCAGTACAAGCATATTTACCACTGAAAAGTAACAACATTCAAGTCTATTAATCTTTATTCAAGGTAAAATTAAGCACACAATAGAGAGATTGGAACACTAAATATTTGTCATGGTTTGTCAAGACACCAAAGATAATACTTCAATCTATTTACCAAATTTAACATCACTCTAAGATATAGTATTTACAAGCCTATTGCTGAGGTATATTGAGAACAATTTTCTAAAAATACCATAATGGAGTCTATGACTTAGAAAATATCATTTTAGAAGTGATCCATTGTATAGCTAACTACATATTGATGTTTAATTTAAGAACAGAAAAGAGCTCTTAGAAACCTTTTTTTAACATTACTTGACATCACACAAAAGTGCTACCCCACGCAGTACCCAGTGCTCTGGAGGCTGAAGGGTTTTAAGGTCCACGGCAGCAATGTAATTCATATCTGTTCGAATGGTCTTTTTGTAGACTGGACACGAATACAGACGGGGATCTTTTGAAGCTGAGAGGACAGAAGAGACACAAAAACCAGTGAAACTAGGTGGAAAAACCAGGGCTCCAAGGGACTGTGCATAAGGCAAATGTAAAATGGAATTGAAGTTCAATAGCACACAGCTCTCCACCACCACCAAAGAAAACTCTTGATTCTCACACTGCTCGCTACTGTGTTATTGGCAACTGAAGGCCACATATATAAATTCCTGTAGGTTTACTTAACATCAGCACCTACGAACTCGATGTAGCAAGAAATATAAATGGACCCTCTAGCATAATTAGCATTATTATTAGTTCAATATTGAATATTACTTCTGAATATATTACTAATGTGTAAAAATAAAAATGCCCTATTTTGAACAATGTATTTTGAAATGCATTTAGTATTTCAGAATATAAATTGTCAACTTCTTCAACGTAGAATTAGGACAGTAGTCTTGACATAGCTAATACTTCAGTGTTCACTATTTAGCATCTTGGCTGCTTTCACAGTGATCATGCCCCTTATGAAAGACCAACTACACAAAAACTGGGCAAAATAGCAAGTAAGCAGGCTATGCTTTTGAAGGTGGAATGCTTTTCAACAGAAATTTCCAATTTTACATTTGACAGTGGATAGCCCTATCCTATTTTACATCCCTATTCAACAGAGGTTCAAGTGAATAGGTTCAATTCCATTATCACAGTCCTTTTCTGTCACAAAGACAAAAAATTTTCTACCACCTCACTCCAGCTCTTGGTTCTGTTAGCTCAAACATAGCTTTGTCCGGAAAAAAAAAAAAATTTATAAATATACATGTTACATATATAACATTATTTATAAATAATTTACATTATACATGCATATATATATATATGTGTTGTGTATACATACTTGTATAATTTTATATTTATATAAATTACATTAGTTTTTGGGAGATGGGAAAGAGGTTATTTGGGTTACAGAGTTTATTTACATAAACAATCTCAATCTAAGACACGTATTGTCAATGGAAGTCTGAATGCAAGCATGTGCGTCAGAGCAGGCAAAGATCAGCTCATGTTTAATGGGTTTTAAAAGCTACTAACACCACTAAGACAAAAAGGTAGAGACCTATTCAAATATTAAAAAAAAAAAAAAGTACCTATTGTCAAGGAAGGCTGAAGGCTCATTTTATATGGAACACTGGGAAATATCTCCCATTGGAAGAGACTCAGTATGTACACAATGAATAGTGACAGCCTCATGAAAAACGCAAGAGACTTCCACGCAGTTGAATAAAAATTTACATTGCATTCTCTCAAAATAACATCCTTTATAATACAGTTACTTACTATTATTCTCTGCATATATCCTTATAACTGGCATCATCTCGAAGAGCACCTTGGGCCTAGATTCAGTCAGTCTCATGTTTCTTCTGTCCCACCCAGCTCCTTCCAAATACAGCCCATACACATAGACACCTTCCAAAGCAGGGCTTGTGATATCATCCTTCATCCATTTAGTGACCTCATTGCACAACACTACACTGTCAAGAGCCCATCCTTTGTTAGCCCTTGTTATTTCCTGCCCAAAATAGACAAAAGTTTGGAGGTTACACTTTCACATGTGCACAGAGCCTTTTTTCCCAAGCATTTATTAGGAAAATATTTGCATGGTCACAACTTATACTCTTCAATACCAAAAAACTTAACTTTATATGATATCCATGTTTACAGCAGTTTGACTTCTCTCTAAGCTAGTGATGTCATGGTACTGGAACAAAACTTTCAGTACTTTATCCACTATAAATTTGATTTTCAATGTTTCTATTATATGCATTATCTTAAGACCTTATCAAGTAACACAAACACTGAATGCCAATGGTAACTGTCTCTTGCAAATGTGGAAATTTTACAGCCTTCATGAGATGAGAGAACATTAACTGCATGTACCAAGCAAAACAATTCCAATAACAGAACAAAAATGCATAATTTGTTGCATACTTTCTGGGGTTATCTTCCTTTTCCTGTACCTATACTCTTCATTAAGTGTTTTCTTAATGAGTAAAAACTCACCCAGCTAGATAAAGAGACTGCGAAAAACCACAGAAAACACCTGGAGATAGACATGTTTAAGACTCAACATATACTTCAAATTCAGTCAGTTAGTACACTGGACAACACTCCTTTACCTCGCCCAATCCCTTATTATGCCAGACCTAAGTTTTATCCCAGTCTTGTAAATGTTTCCCAATATCTTAGACTGAAGTAATTGGAATTAATGTTTGTCCCATACTGCAGTTAATTAGCTGCTTTAAAAGAGCAGAAGGGTTATAGTTCTATGATCATTCAAGCTCTTTATCTCTCATTTCTGTTCCACTACAGAGCAAAGCCCAGAAAGTCACTTTGGTTTTCACTTGGGATATTGGGTTGTTATGTATCCAAATGATCTTTTTAGAGAACTGGCATGGTTTTATCCCACGACACCACAACAACATAGTCTTCTCACTCACTCCCCCACCAGCAGAGGGATCAGAGTACAACTGGAAGAAAAAGTCAAAACTTGCAGTTTGAGATAAAGGAAGTTTAACAGAACAGTGAAGGAAAGAGAAAAACAACAATAACACTGAGCGAGGAATGTACAAAACAACAATTAATGTACCACAGCTTTCCAACCAGAATCAGAATCAGCTTCCTGTCATAGACTGGGCATGGCATCACATGGTACTGAATACAGTTTGGCTATTTTGGGTCAGCTGACCTGGCTGTGTCCTGTCCTAGCTCCCTGTCAAATTTAAGCCTATCCTCACCAGAACCAGGACAGGAACCAGAGAAGTTCTACAGATTCCAACTATTTCAGATCCCACTATGAAACCCTTTCCACAAGCTTGGGTCCAAAAGAAAATTAGGACAGTTTAGGACTGTTTACTCAAGATAAATATCTTTTTATATAATTATATTTTCAAGTCTATGTGCCTGCAATGTGAGTAGAAGCTGGTCACCAATTTGAACTTCAGATTGACAGCCGAAGACTACATTACCCAGACCTCCATGCAAGAGAGTAGATTTTCTTTCTCTTCAAACCTTCATTTGCTCTTCAAAATGTTAGCTTTTTTCTAAGGTCCCATTGGTTTCCCTGAATACCTGAGCATTCTTTACCAATTTTAAAGATTCCCAACAATTATTGTCTCCATTGCATCCCCTTATGTCAAACAACATAGGTATTTATGGCCTCCTTTTAAAGAATAAAATAGCTTGTCAAATGCAACTAGCACACTGAGCAGCCAACACAACCAGCAAGTTGACAGAGAAAATTACATTAATAAATAATTCATACTTAGTATGCATTAATAAAGGAAACTCTTTCCCATTTCATGAAAAGAGACTGAATCAGCTACTGAACTGCAGAAGTGTGGGTTTAAGACTAATTCTGAATAAGCTGTTGTAGCAAGTCTCCAGCCAAGTAAGTACTGAATACAGACAAAAAGGGAGGAAAAAAAGGAAAATAAATTCATGGGCTTAACACCTCTACTCAGGGATATCTCAATTGTAACATGGGATGTTACCTCTCCAGACTACCTTAATAATGTCATAATGTAGCCCCTACCTATGTGGGGCTTGGTCAAAATTGGAAATATATTTTTATTATATATATAATTATATATATTATTATTATATATAATATATATATAAATACATAATAATAATATATATATAATTAAATATAATTATATATATTATATATAATTATATAATTATTAGTGGTTGATATAATGAAAAAGCACGTGCAGAAGAAGAACACTTCACTCAGGAAATGTTAGGCAGTTATGCAGTCACGTATCTTCCCTGCTGACATGATGGAGCCATGTATAAAATTCAACCTTCATCAAACAATTTTTACTTTTTTTTTTCTTTTTAAGTATGCCAAAGAATCAGACTGAGACTTTAAACACAATTTACCTGCCTCACTGCAGTTAAAAATCCTTGAGGATTAAAAAACCCCGTCATCCAGAAGCAGTTTGGTCGGCTTTCAAAAATCCAATTGTAAAACTGGTGGTTTCTTTCTAGAAGCTCAGTAAACCAAAAACCAAGTGTACTGGAAGCCCAAGATGCCTAAAAGTAGTAAAGAGTGTGTTCATGTTTTAATTTTACTCAATAGTTTTAAAACATCATATTCATGTCAAGGTAATTCCTCATAAAGTAGTAAATAACACACTATTAGTAAAGCATATTTAAAGCTCATTTTTCATATCTTAATTTTAAACCTGATAGATAAATGTTGCATCCCACTGAAACTTGAAGCAAATTCTTTCTCTATTCAAATTCAGGCCCTGTGGTAATTGTCCATTTTATGACATTTTTGCAAAATTAGATAGCTATGTAAACTAGAAAGAAATATTGTCTACATGTCTTTCAATGTGAATGCATCAAGATAACAGGATTTCTTCCAAAACTATTCTGCTTTTTTCTGAAAACAGCTAAGGAAAATTGAGCTTGGACTGTGAAGATTTATGATGATTTTTCTCTTTTAATAGTTGTACCATACCTGTTTTGTGAAATATCTGCTTTGGTCTAGGTTTTATACCATGAAAACACTTTTTCAATACAAACAAAATAAGCAAATACAAAAAACCTGGCCCATTTTTCTTTCCATCGGTTGCCATTAAAAGCTCTAGTTCCTCAAAACAATTTCTACAGGGAGAGGCTGAGAGAGCTGTGATTGTTTCACCTGGAAAAGTGAAGGCTCAGAGGAGATATGATGTTTATACCTCATGCATGGAAATTAGAAGAAGATGGAGCCAGATCCTTGTCACTAGTCGGAGAAGAGGCAATGGGCACAGGATGAAATGTGGGACATTCCATTTAAACTTAAGAGTAGTTTTGGTTTCTCAGTTGGTGGTTGGTTGTATTTTACAGTGAGAGTGATCACACACTGGAACAGGTGGCCTAGAGAGGTTGTGGACTCTTGATTATGGAGAGTCATGGGAAATCTGTTCTAACTGACCCTGCTTTCAGAAGCAGGGTTAAACTAGACCATCTCCAGAGGTGTCTTTACACTATTCTGTGATTCTATGACTACAAATGTTAATCTCAAAAAATAGCAACAGTGTAGTCCAGTAGTGTGGATGCTGCTTATTTAAAATTCATCATCATGTTTTAAATTATTCTCTTCTCTCTGGCTTTTTATCCTGATGAAATACAACAGGCTGTTAAAATGGGAAATACCCATGTTTCCCACATTCATTTCTATTTTTTATTTTAGCCTCAAATCTACTCTAGCAGGTGCACAGTCCCTGTTAACACTTTTGTTTGAAAAAAAGCATTCACTCTATGTCTAGTGGTTTAATCTATCTTGAGAGAAATAATGGGTTTTTTCCTTACAAAACAAGTGATGTACACCTACTTTTGTCCAGCTAGCAGGAATCCTTCCATCATACATGCAGTCTAATGCATCCCTCAGATTTTCACTCATTACAATTGTTCCATCAATGGCAAGTTTTAGGTCAGTCAGAGTGCTTCTCACTAAGGAAATAACTCTTTGCATTTGTTCAATCTCCTGTCGCAAAAATATGTTCATAGGCTGAAAAGGTCCCATGTTCTTTAGCTTCTCTTTTACCTGTAGGTAGAACACCAGAGATCCTTCAGATATATATGACATGAGTATCTGAATAGGATCTATACTCATAAGCATACCACAAATAAGGGAAACTTATTTCTGTGTCAAAATAGGGAAGAGTGTGTTAGATTGTACAAGTTTCCTTGCTCCTTTTCATAGCTCAGCAACTTGAAATTTGGCATTCATAAACCACCTAGTCTTGTATCAGATCCTCATGCTAACCTCCATTAAAGAGTAAGCAAAACAGGAGAAGACTAAGGATAAGAGATGTCACTCCCCTTGAGGAGGAGATGGCAGGCAAATTATCTAATTAATAATAAAACATCTTACTGCTTCGATGAGTAGGTGGCTACCTTGGGAATCTGTTAAAGTATAAACATAGATGTGAACTTCTTTTTGATGACAAATTAGGGTGATTCACATCTATTTCATAACAAAAGTGTTGAAAATACTTTATTACTGACATAACTAATTTCACTTGATTTTAAGCTTTTGCAAATACAATGAAACACAAAAGTTCTTCAACCCCTGATGTAAGAAATACAAGAACATTCATTATTTTATGAGGATTTTTCCCTCATTCATTTGAAGCTCATAACCAGCCTCACCTGGGAAGAGCTGTAATGTCAGTATCCTAAAATTCTGGGGCTCCAAATGAGAACTAAGAATTATGGAAAGACTGAAACAAATTGTCCAAAGACCCAATTAAATTGTAGTTTCCAGGATGGGGACACAGAATGCAGTCAATTGGAGTGCCTATGTATCTAGTCATTGGTAAACGTTTTCTGTCAGAAACTCCTCTCACCTTGAGACTCATTCCATCTCCAACAAACAGACGGAACTTGCTAGTTCAGAAAACACATAGCTGCAAGGCAGTAGGTGTCCACTAAGAATATAATTACATAGGCTATTATGTCTTAATATGGATCCTGAGATATTAATACTAGGCTTCAATCAATGAAATCTAACACTTGACAAGCTTTTCAGCATTCACTTCACTGAAGAAGAAAGCAACTTAAAAATATCTTAAAGATGTAAGCTGAATCCCAAATACATATGTTAAAGCTGTAATAATTTTAGAAGCATGCATACACATGCAACACATGCAACACAACCTCAGTTCTCTACAGTACCAACAACCTTAGTTAAAACTGGTGGATCCTACCTCCCCTGTAGTTCAAATGACAATTTAAGCATTAAGTAGTTTAATGTTTTCAAAAAGCTCTTACAAAAGCACTTCAGTGCACATTTAGTGAGTCCATTATAAGTGTTAAGAGTCTGGTCAGACTCCTTTAAAATAATTTTTTTAAGTATTACCTGTATGAATGAATTCAGACATGCTTTTAAAAAAATTAATTTTTTTTTTTTTTGTCCACGCAAAACAAGATGGAATTCTGTTTTTGACAGAATTTCATTAACTCACTTCAAATGGTACATAATCCTCAGGAAGTTTCTCCAGCATATCATTAGCCAGTCTGGCTACAACTGCCTCTCGGGTTTCACCTCCTCCACCAGAGCTATCTTTAGGCTGAATGTTGAGGATAATGTCCAATACATCTTCGGAAAGTTTACTTTGGTAAGTGATATCCGCATTAGGGTGCAAACCAAACACCTCTGGTGTGTCATAAGCAGGAAGACTCTACATAGTAAAATATAAAGGTACAACTGGACATGGATTTTTAATCTAATTATTAAAAATAAAAAATAATTAAAACACAAACAAACAGCCACACACACAACAAAACCAAATAGCAAAACACAAACAAAAAAAAAACCCCACCCTTACATTGTTAAATAAGAGGCTACATATCTTCAAACAATCTTAGGGCAAATAGCTTTCTGTGATCTGTCATGTCACAGCCCAAATCACACCAAGATTAACAACAAATTCAGTTTTAACCCTTATATACTATTTTAATAGTCATCTTGTACTTTCATGTATCTACACTTCTTTCTGTGAGGTTCAACCCAATGTCTAGACTTCTTTCTTTGCCCTCTTTAATGACTGTATACCTTCAAGGATATCCCTCAAGCAAATCACATGTAAAAGAAATTATTTCTGTAATGAAAACGATAATATTGATGACCACAATTAGTTGTCACTAATAGATATGCAGACTGTTAGAAAGCAGTAAAGAATTTGTAAGCAAAAGACAAAATACAGGTACTCAGAAGAAAAGACAAAATATAAGGATTCAGAAACTTGTGAGAAACAAATTGTGTTGAAAAGCTTTCATTTACCAACCTGTATGTACTGAAGGTATTGCTCTATCATAGTACATTTGGGTATGCTGTATCCTTTGTAGAAACTGAATTCCTGACTGAATGTATTTTCACTGAACCAAATCTTTACAAAGGTGTTCATGAGTCTTTTGTCATAGTCATCTGTCACACGGCCACCATACTGGATCTCACCTATCATGTAACAAACAGTACTCCAAGAGATCCCCTGAAAGGAAGCAGAAAGCACTGACTTTTTAGAAAGCTAATCCTCTTCTCACCTACTGACACCTCCCTCAGTAAAAACAATAGATATACCAATTCGTGCATTTCTGTCCCTTTTGGAAGAAAGTTATTTTCTTACTACTGTTTTTTCCTATAAACCTGTATTACCAGAATACCTTCAGGGATTTCTCAAAATAGAGTTCATTGACAACTAATTCAAGAGGCTATTCCAGCATTTGGGCAAGAGGGATACAGCTACATTCCAATCATGCTTTCAAATTCACTTAAAATGCCAATCGCAAAGTGATCTGCCTCTCTATATGACAACTGACCATATGAAAGTGAGGAATGTAAGAGGAATTCTTACACAGTCATTTAAAGCCAATTTCAATTTCTTTATGCTGCCAAGATATGTTGGAGGAGCCTAATATTATTTTTACTCAAAATAGGTGTAAACAAAAGAATATTTTAACTACAGTGGTCCATTTTTAACTATCTGACTTAATTAGCATTGAAAAGAAGGTCTATAATTCTAAGGTTTATGTTTCGGAAGATTTTTGGGGAGGCAGCTGGGAAGGATTATTTAATTTTTTTAAATGTACAGTTTAGAATAGAGAACTAACATGCACAGGATTAAAAGTCTAATTTAAGCCTGCTGTCTGCAGAAATGCATGCACAGAATGTTGATTGTTTGTGGGGAAAAAAAAAAAAAGAATAATTTCAAATCATGTTTATATTTCAGTTACTGGGAACTACGTATACACATTCCACTACCAGAGAGATTCATCACCCTAATCCACCTTCCCCACAAAAACATTAATTACCTTCTTAGCATCCAGGCTATCCAAGTGGTTTTGAATGAACTGCACAGTAGCATTGAAATCAGCTTGATTAAACTCATAGGGTATATTCCAACCCAGAGATCCAAACTTGCGTCTTTCTTGAATGGTGGAGTGTAGAAAGGCCACAGCATATAACATTGGTTTCCATTGTACCATGTCACTGACATCTAGTAAATCCTGGCTGACACCTATTGATTGTAAGTGGACTTTATAAGAAACACAGTCATAGTATTTTTCAAAACTACTTCAAAAAAAGTGCTAAAACATCACTCCTGCAGATATTCAGTTGGCTCTCTGCCTCTCCCATGAGTAAATTATTGTCCTACCAACTGTCCTATACTGAAGACAGTTTATAGCATGTTATTAAGCTGCTCAAATTAAAAGCATAAACTTCGGGGGGGGGGTGGGTGGGGGTGTGTAACACCACCCCAATTTACTAATAGCTGAATTCACATTAAGTTGTGAATAAGCTGAATTCACATTCTGCACAGATTCTTTGACCTTTATTTTAAGCAAAGTAAAGAGCACTTAACAGTGAACAAAGATTAACATGTTATTTTTTGGCCAAAGGACACAGAAGATTAAAAATTTACACATTTTGATCTGAGATTAAAAACCAACATTTGAGAAATGAGAAAACATTTCCTGTTTTGCTGTCCACTTAGTTCTGGCAAGAGAACTTCAGCAGATCTTCTCTTGCTTTTAAGTTTCCCAACTTCCTAGCTCAAACCAAGTACCAAGATGTGTCTCGGTTGTGATCAGTTCCCCATAGTAACTTAGAGCTTCTATCAGTGGCTACAATGTGACCACATGATAACACCAGAGAGTGCAAACATGAAGGCAATTTAAATCGTTACCACTGTAGTACTCACCACTATAAGTTCTCTTTAGTCCAGCTCTGAGCCCTTGTGGCGGTTCATTGGTAAATTTAATAGACATTTGAAGAAGAGTGATGGGGAACTGTTTGTGAATGTCAGTTGTCATCCACAGTCGAAAGCTTTCATGGACAGTCTCTGTCTCTATTACAGTATCCATCAATTCATCCAAAAATTCAAGTCCAAGGTGGCAGTTTTGCAGAAGTGCCCAACCTCCCTTGTTTAAAACAACAGAATATAAAGTTATAAACATTGTTTACAAACTGAAATGACTAAACATTGCTGTTTGTTTATGCTGTAGGTTAGGAACAAAGCCAATGCATTTAAGCTATAGCAAAATATAGCATGTTTAAGTGCTTCTTAGAGCTGTTAAAGGAAGAAATCCTCCATAGTCAATTTTGCACCACAGGCTTACCAAATAAAAAACAAGGTCTTAATCATTTGAATTCAAGTAGAGACCAGAATCCATAGTAATGGTACATACACAATTTAAGAATTTTTTCTCCAGAAGAGAGTTCATGAGCTAAGCTGTAGGCTGTTCCTTCTGGAGGTGTAGTTAGCTTTTCTGGTTTTATGCATCTAAACTAGTAGTCCTTACTTGTCTAGTCTGATCTTCCCAAGTAGTCCCTACCTTTTCACTGAATTTCACTGAATTTTTAGAGTTGGAAGGGACCATAGAGATCATCTAGTCCAACTCCCCTGCTAAAGCAGGATTGCCTAAAGCATTTTCCATTTCAGTACATTTAAAACATATCTGGATATGACTGCAGAGCTGTTAAACAGTGATAAATTTTGATGTATACAAGGAAGCTCAGAAGCAGATCCACAGAGTAAGCTGCTACTAAACCTTGTTCCTCACAGGGGTCGCAGGCTTGGAAAATAACCAAATATACATAGTTAATTAATCTGTTGCTATCAATCAATAGATACCAAACTTTCTCATATGAATTACTGTACTTCATACAGACACTTCACATAACTCTTCATTAAGAGGGCATGTGAAATAGTCAGGGAAAGTAACTGCAAGGAGCTCTTCTTCCCTATCTTTTCAATGAGTTTATTCTCATCTGATCTGCTGATTACCTGTTAATGTGAAGTTGTCCAATGTGAATCTGAAGCAAAACTCAGAGGAAAACTGGTTATAGAGACAGAGAAAAAGCTCAAAACACAGGACTCTAAGAAGTTTTATCTGTTCACATCAGCAGGTATAGCAGTACTATCACCTGATAGACAAAGCATGCTAAGTTGGCACATCTCTGCTTTTGTTTCTCATACAGGAAATTTTTTTCTTTAATTCTTCCATGTTTCACTTGTAAAATGCTTGTGCTATCAGATTGTCCAATCCAATTCAAAATCCAGACTACAGCAATAGCAAATTATTTTGCATTACAGTCTTGTTTTTTTCTCAAGGTTTTGTACCTAGCAGTAGTATATTTTGGAATTAATCATCTTCATTTAGCAAAATATTTTTATATTACTAACAATATGAAATTGAGAAAATGTTATGAAATGCTTGCTGAAGAATATTTAATATTCATGTAATTCAACCGATCAATTCAGCTATGTTCATCAATCAACAACCTACAACAAAAACTGCATTTTATATGGAAAAACTGATGTCTGCACAGTATTGAAAAGCTTGTTATGGCCTATTAAATAAGGCCTATTTAATGGCGAATTAGAAAGAACAGTTTTATTGCTTAGGACACATACAAATAAACATAACTTTTCAAATCAGCATTAAACACCCACTAAACAACTTTTTTCATGACAAATTTTCATTTCTAAGTGTTTAATACAAATGCAAAATAAAGATTTTTGTCTCTTACATGAGCCATTGTCTGCTGTAGAAGCTTACGAGCATGGATTTCTTGTCCTTGGCCCATGGAAACATAACGTGTCTCTGTCTTCAGTCTTTTTCCCAAAGCAATAATTGAGTCTGTAGGATCAGATCCCATGGAAAGAAAGCATATGAGAGGAGTACGTGGATCTGACTCTTCCCATGTCTTCTCCAAGTCCAAGACGACTCCCTCTGCATATTTCTCCCCCATAGTGTCAATGATGTATTTTCTTGCCTACATTTAAAAGGGTAAATTTAACCTGAGATGTAATTATTTAATACCTTTTTTTTCTCAGCATAAATACAACCAATGAGTAAAGTGAAGAGCAGAAGATGCTATAAATTTAGATCGGAAATACAAGTATGCAAAAAAGTTATTTTTACATGTTAGCATATGATACTGTTGTTTGAAGTTGTTATATTTTGCAGGTCCCTTCCAACTCAAACCATTCTATGATTCTATTTTTGCATGATCTGTTTCAGACACATAGCACACATCTGAGAGATGTACCATGTACCATTTAACCATCTATGAACCACAGTTACACCTCTAATTGCTGAGACTTTCTCTGAATCCATTGCAATGGCTAAAGGTTTGCATCCATAAAATTAATACCACACTTATAATAATGCATTCTGACTTCAGTAAATTGCCAACCATTGCTCTGAAATTGTCAGCAATTGCATCATATTTATTCTTTTGCACTGGAGAAGAGCACAAAGATTAAAAATAGGCTCCTAGAAATTGATATTTCTTAAAAATAGGTCTAATCATTCGATAAAATTTAATTTTATATTTCACTCCTTTCTGAATAGATGACTAAATTTAAATTTTTGAACAGACCTCAGTATAGATTTTTCTAAAGAGGGCCTAATTCTTCCATGCAAGAAATGCTTCCTCAATTAAATCATTTTCAAGTTTTGTATTCTCTCAGTGAGCTGAGTTCATTAAAAGATTTTACTTCAGCCTAACATAAGAATGCTTCTACTATTCTAGTTAGTAATATCAGCAAGGACAGTCAAAAATACCTTCTGAATTGATAAAGCAGAAATGGATACGGACATAAGATTAAATCCTATCTTCATAGTAAAATCACTGGCTAATATTCATTCAATATATTGCAATAATTTTGCTAACACTGCCCTTGCAACAACCTGCATAACATGGCTGAAAAGCACTTCAGAAAATACAGCGTAGAGGTTCATTACAAAAAGGAGTTTAGCATTAAATAAAGAAGTATGGAACTGCAATCCTGTAAACACTACTCCAATGACACTCAAATAGGCTGTGCTGGTTACATAAATTTACCTGAGCTATGGTCCTGTCGGGACACCAAGATCTGATAAGAAGAAGATGTCTGAAGCAGTCCAGGGACTGACCATAGCCACTAGGAACCAGCTCTTCTTCAGGATTCTCACTGTCAAACCAGGTTTTCCACTGTTTCTCTGCTCTGGAAATCTGCAGTTATACCAACAAAGGAGTAACTTTCACTAACAGACAAGTCACATTTCAACTACCACTATGTCACAAACTTTTAATGAGGGTCAGAGACACGTAATACACACAGGCATTTGTTTAACAATGTTAGTACACAGATATAATAAGGTTGTGTAAAAAAAGAGAAGATAAGCTTTCAGATTTTAATTGCAAAATGCAACAATACCATCAAGTATTCATATTCTGAAAAAGTGAGCTACTGCTCAGTATTTTTCATGAATAGGTATAATGGCACAGCAAGGACAGAACACAGACAGCTAAGCTCAGACATAGCTTTGAGAACAGTCGATACATATCTGCTCCTCACAGGACTGTACAGAATGTACATACACATACACCAAATTCTATTTACTTATTCTATTAGCTACTATAAATTTAGTGTCAACTAAGATTATTCATATAAGTGTTGAATTTACTGAACACCCTTTCCCTAACTCTTATTCCATGTATTCAGAGAAATACTGGAACAAGCGTTGTAAAACGGCATAAGAAAGCACAACAGGGATGCAAGAAAGTCTGAAAACCAGAAGATTCAAGTTGCATTATGTGAATTGGATAATAGCAAGTTGTATCTCATTCTGAAAGTATTATAATTATATTGTGTGTGAATTGTTCTACTTTCTTCTTATTTTCTTGTGTGTTTTATCAATACAGGTTGCTAAGCTGTCAGGGCCACAACTTTGGCTATCTGCTATCAGTTTCACTCTGTTCTATAAAATAAACCAGTTTCCTACCACATGCCTTGATCACTACCAGGCACTGTCAAACAAGAAAATAAATTCTTTTAAAGCTCTTACTTACCTGATCAAGAATATCTGAAAATTGTTTAAGCTTACTGAGCTCCACCAAGTTCAGCCAAGTCATATCCAGAATCCATTTAGCTGGCTTAGGAGGACAAACTTTAAGGTCTAGGGAAGCACCACCTGCAAGAAATTAGGAATTAGTTATAAGTAGAACTGTTGGAAACACACAAACCACACATACACAGACACGAAAAAAAAAAAGGACCTATGTGAACTAGACACAGTAGGATTATTTTATATAACTAAAACTTCCTATTCTGAAGAAAACTACTTAATAACTAAGGATGGTCACAAAGAAATTTCTGAGTTAGCTAACATGCAAAATTTCGGTTTTTTCATCCTACTTTAAAACACATTTTTTAAAATCAGATTCCCATTACAAGCTAAATCTATTTTCTACTATGAAAGAATAAGCTGGAGTTTACAGAGAAAAAAATGAAGCAGCTTAATTTCAATATTATTTTAGATTATTTTTTTATTGTTGTGGATAACATAACTTTGCCAATATGTACTTTTACCTTCCTTGGAATTCAACTGAAGCTAAAAGAAAGAAAACACAATATAAAAAGGAAATACAAGCCATGAGAATCCAGATTTTTAATCATGAGGCTACAGGGTTTTTCTACCTTATGAAGTCATGCCACCTTTGGTGAAGCAGAGTTTGCAGTCTGGTGAGTCTGCATTAGTTTTTTTTATCATATACTTTAAATTTAATCTTTGTTAACCAATTTCTCTTTTGAGGATTTACTACTTCTTTGTGCAACGTGCCTGGAAATAAATGCTTGTTGGGAAAAGATATTCTGAAGATTTAACATGAAAAAATTAACAGTTATAACCCATAAATAAATATTCCCTGAAAAAGTAAGTACCTTGGAAAGGTAATACAAAATGACTCTAAGGGAAAGTAACGGAAGATCAGTGAGGGAGGAGGATGGGAGTCACTGCAGGTGCTTACAAATCTCATTAATTGTTGTTTAGTCATATGTGCTTGACAAGTAGAACATCTGCTTCTAGATGACGTAGGCCTGTGATGGATTCAGAGGCACCTTATCTAATGTGCCTGAGATTCCTGCCCTGCTGTTGGAGAAGATCAAAGCACAGTGGAAAGCTATGCCTGCTTGAATCCCTGATATACAGGCAAGAATAGCAAGTTTGAAATCTCTCACACTCTATCTCACTTGCGAGGACTCACTCGCTAACTATGACTCCTTCTAGCAAGGACCAAACTCTGCAGTGCCTACGTTCCCACTTGTGTGCCTCTGCCCAGGTGCTCCTTTGGAGATCCCCAATTCATGAGGCATTGAGATTAAACTTACTCTTTGGATTTCTCCATGGTTTTGTGGCTCTTCCTGCATCTTGCCTATGCCAGCTCACACACTCCAAGATTTTAAGTAAAGATACACAATGCTTGTATGCAGTTAAGACTAAAGCCCTGAGCTTGCCACATTCAACTAAGAGATATTCTTTTAAACTGCTAGCATCATTTTCTATTTGCTTGCTTGTCCTCCTGCAGTTACCAAATAAACTAAAAGATGTTTAGTATAATAATTTTTCTAAGTCACATACCTGGTGGTATTAGAGCGGCAGATGTAAATATCAATTGAAAGGATGCTTAATTTCCTTTTTAATTCTCACAATTCTCAAAATTATGTTTATCAATATTCAGCATGCTGATGTAAATTAGAACTACTATAAAATGTTGTCTGTCACCACAAAAGAATGATAACCATGTATACTTTCAGTTGACTGGCTTCTCAGGTGCAAAAGGAAGCAGCAGGCTTGCTAGGAGATGTAAACATAGCTCACAAATTTTCTACAATAATATATGTACTCAAAATTGTTACGTAGTTCCAACCTTTAATAAGCGTCAGAAATTCTTCATGCTTCACTCTGTTTCTTTGTATATCAATCTTCAGTGTAAGTAATAATGTGAAAAGAAATTTGTGCTCCTCGTAGAGTCCCCGGGCAGCATACTTGAACACTTCATAGGTCATATGTTCAATAATATTATTAACCCTCTTGCTAGTTATAGGGCTCTTGGCAGACCTGTTGGAATAAAGTTCTGCAGTTGAATGTCGATTTGCATAGCCTTACTAAAGCAAACACTATGTAAAAGACAAAAAGCCATAGTTCTGAACTTTCAAAACATGAAAAAATAATAGATCACAATACAGAATATCAGACAGCAAGCTAGCAACAACTTTCAGATTGAAGGAGCAACAAAAAAACCCATCCTTTCTAATCAAGCCATTCTACATAGCCGAAAATCAACACAGAATAATGGTTTTTAATTAACTAATATCTACTTTTTAAGGACTGTAAGTACATTTGAAGATTCTTTGCCTTGACAACTAATAAATAACGGCTTGTGGATATATAAATTGACAATTCCTGTCAAGGATGTAACAAGCAACGCTCTTCTTTCTGACATCAGTTTACAACAAATCTTTACTGTACTACAATCACCTCCAGGGCTATGTAAATACAACTTATACTTAGTGTTAGCTAAATTACCTGGCTAGAGAGCGATCAAAAAGTCCTAAAAACTGCCGAAGTGAAGTCTGATACATCACATTGACCGCACTCATCTCAGTAATAATGAAGTATAAGATGCTACCTCGAGTTGCAACTGAAGGACAGGAAATAAGATTGTGTTCAAAGTAGAAATGCAGAGCAGAAAACTTTTAACCCGTACAACCAGTACACTAATGATGACTTATTGGCCAGAAAAATAATTAAAAATTGAATTTAATCCTTATTTATACATCAGAAAAAAAAAAAAAACACAACCCAAACCATCTTTACTGTAATACAATGCAAACTACGTAAAGCCTGGTTTGCCAATATAAGCATATTTGGAGAGCATCTATATGGTATACTGCAATATTCAGATCATCAGCAGAACATATAAAAATTAAGATGGTCGGAAGTATTGTTTGAGTATCCAAACAAATTTATCTTTATAGATTTTTACAGGAGTCACATAGAACCCAATGAACTACATTGATTTAGCTTACCCAGCACAGATTTACCTTACTTTCTGCAGTTATTTAGTTTTAAATACAAAGGTTTTACAAAATCTGCAATGATTTCTGATATACTAACTGTAACATTTTACACATTTCCTATAATGCAGGTATAATACTTAATTCCAGAGACCTTTTTTTTTTTTCCCTCATTTTTTTTCACATTTTTCACCTGTCAGTTAAAAGCCAAAAGACTGATGAAATTTTTGACTATAATAACTTAAGGATCTATGACAGGATAAACAAAGCATTCATTCTTACATTGTACTGGCCCCTAAAAGAATGTCAACATCTTGAACCCAAATATACAGTTACCCAAATACCCTAATGACTAATCTCATTAACAGTCCATAAAAAGGGTCAACATTTTATCAGCTAAAAAAGAACCACCAAGCCCTTCCAAGTTACTTAGCCAGTCAACTGGATGGACATGTATACTTTTATATAGAGCAATGGGAAGTTCAGGGAGAGAATAGATCATTCCATTTTATAAATTCCATATGAAGCATAACATTGACTATTTTCTCCCCCATAGCTCAGTATGACATGCCCTAGATGTATTTTACTTGCAGGAAGTAAGTTTTACTTACTGTTTTACTTAACAGCCGTTATCTCATTCCTGATCTCATACTAACATTTTTCTAAGTATTGTGATTTTAACAGTACCGTCGAGTTATTCACCTTTCATCACTATCCCCACTCACCAGGTCTGTATTCCTCACGGGCTGAGTTGATCTGTACTTCAGTTTCAGCAGAAGTTTGTAGTTTCTGTGTTACCTCCTCAGCAGTCGTCTTAGTGTTACTCAATACAATTATAAGACCCTCATCATCTGCCAGAGAACTCTTAGTGCTTGTAAGTCGGAACAACAGGTTGTCTTCTAGGTCTTTAATCCTCCTTTTGTTCATAGTCACATCTTCAATAAGATCTGTTCTTTCTTTCTCTAATTCCTGTTGGAACACAAAGTAATATTTGGAAAACAGAAGAGTAGTCAATTAAAAAAAATGTTTTAGAAGTACCAATCCTATTTGTATTTAGTTTTAGAAGTACCAATCCTACTAAAACAGTATAGGTCATGGGTAACTGTACTAATATGGGGAAAGAATTCCAGTGGTATTTCTGACAGCAGGTCTATCGCCAGGTTCCTGAACATGCTACATAAGTGTGCGTTAAAAAATCATTTCAAAAAATTCTATGAAGCATGCTCTTAGCATGCCCTAATAGAATTATAAGTCCAGAACATAATTTTTTTTTCTTATCTTTCTGTTTTAAAGACAAGTACAAGCACCTCTCAAGATACAGGAAGTTATTTCACTCCATCTAATGCCATCCTCATTTATGTTCTGTTTTCTAATCAACATATTGAAAAATATAGTCTCAGCAACAAAATGCATCCTTAGTCAACGAATCAAGCATCAAATATTTCAAGAAGTGCATCTAAAAATACTCCTCCATCAACCAGAGACAACTTCAGCCTCTCACTGACATGCTTCATTGATTAAGAAAAGAAAGCACGTAGAACTCAAACTGAGTTGCTTCAGTAGAAGTATTTATTTGATTACTTTTAGTAGTAGAAGCTGGGTGGTTTATATACCTTCTTTGTTTTCCAGTGACTGAATATAAAAGATGGATATCTGTTATTAGCAGCTTTACATTTTAAAAAATCCAATAAACCTATTTAAAATACCTAGAAAAATATGTTCTTCAGAAATAAAAGGCCTTCACTCTTATAGTACTCATTACAAATGAATCCCTCAAAGATAAAAATACCCCATTGAAACAACACCAAATGTTTCAATACAGTGAAGTAAGAAAAAAAAAAAGGGAAAGGATGGTTTGAGTCTTTCATAAGACAAGGATAATATGAAACTTATGAATTAACAATAAGTGAGTCAGTTGATAGACATATTAGCTATGCCTACAGAAGTCCTCCTTTGCTGTTTATAAGGTTCTAGTGGATAGTTTTAACAATGTCTCTCCAAAGTTGGAAGCACCTTTGCCAAGTCCACTTCAGCATTGCAGACAGGCTGCTACTATTCCACAGAAACAGGAACACTAAGAAATACACAATCTCTCATATAGCACTAGAGGAATTATGAACCTGAGACCTCAGCAAGGCTTAAGGAAAGGTTCTACTCTCGCATTTGCGCAGCCTTCATTTATACAGTTTTGCAACACTGTTACAACTTTTGAAATTGGTTCTTTTGTTTTCCCACATTCTAAACTTGTGGCCATCTCACTCCTACACTCTGCCAGCATTCCTACATATTTCCAGAATTTAGTTCTTGCAAAGAAAGTTCTTTTATCTTAAGAAGGAAATTTTAAAAAAATCATCTTGTTAACAGATTTAGGTTCCTTTCTTGTCACTGTACAACAGATATATTGAAACATCATCATCAGGTAAAAAAGATGTGTTGGGACATATATCCCAATTGTTGGGGTTGCCACATTATAATGTAAATGTCACATAACTTAGAAGATGTTCATACAGATGCAAAAGATTCTGACAAAAACTGATGAAAAAAAGATGAGAAAACTACAGTTAACTCCATTTTAATCACCTGATGCCTAATGGAACTTCAGAAAAGCAGGTAGCAATTATGAAGCAAGATAAGCATTATGCAAGTTTGATGAAGTAGAAACATTTTTTAAAAGTCTAGCATGAAAAGAACGTTAGCATCAAATTAAATATAATAATTATATTGAGAAATCATTTTGAGTCAAATTAAATTTCATGTTTTGCTGAGTCCAGTTTAAAAGGTTAAACATATTCTAAATTGGAACACATTTCAAAACCAGAAAGCTAAGTTTTCCTCACAAGAAGAGAGTTGGAAACAGAATGGCCAAACTAAGCAAGTGAAGTAACCTTAGATTAAAACCTTGATGGAAAAAACATCTATTAAGTTTTTTGGAAATATTTTTTTGCTTATCAGGGAGAGCACACTATTGAAAGTATTCTGCATGTCTTCAAAAATTTCCAATCATAACATCAAGGATGAAAAAAACCAAGACAAGTTACCACATACATAAATTCAAGGAATTTGCACAAAAGAGGCTATTTGAAATCCAGCTTTATGGAACTGCTTTCATAAGCTGATGTAATTTTACAGGCTTTCATAAAGAAAGCTAGATCTTTATTCATAATACTCATAAAATATAAAATATTCATAAAATATAAAAGCTGCTACATAGCTTATGTCATTCTGTCACAAAAGGATTCACAAGTGCAAGAATTTGCATCAACTGTCTCATCAGATCCATGGACTTATCAGGAATGAAATGCAACTACTTGACATTAACAAGATGACTGAGACCATTAAGAAAGAATCTTACATTGAGGGGATACAGGGGAGGAGGATGGGAGGACCTCAACAGATGTCCCAATACGGGAAAAAACACATGCCTCTCTAGAGAAGGTACTGCCAAAATCTTAGTAAATACACAGTCATAGATGCATAGTGTCTCATTTGACTTCAGTATTCCCTGGCCAGGGATTAGGTGTCAATTAGGTATTCAAAAGACACCAACCAACCTCCCTCCAGAACTTCTGGTAGCATGTTTATTTGGATTGTCATCCTGAACTTGGATTCCTCAACTCATACATTTGCAATGTCAAAATAGGTAGCTAGCCCGTTTCCCCTTGGAGCAAAGTGGTAATTAAGTCTGAATCCTTTGCAAGAGGTTATTTGCCATGAGCTCCACAGTGTGTAGACAGAAGAACATCAGCTTTTATTCAAGGCCTTTTTCCTTTTCACTGGAAAGGATATAATGAAGACACAACTCACTGAGGCAGGAAAAATAAGGCAAGTATAGTACAGTTGGGACAATAAAGACAAATAGAAACTTCTGCTTGAACAAATCAATCTCTTCTGTACCAGCTATTAAACCATTATATGAATATGTATTATTAAGAATAGGCAGAACAGAGAGAGCCAGAAAGTTATCATGCAATACTGGAATAGAGTGTATAAATTAAAACAAAAGTAAAACCTTCTACAAGTAAACATAAGACATATAGCCAGGAAAAAGATACAATTAATTCTTTTACCTGTTTCTCTGTGAGAATGACTCTTCCTAAGAGTTGATTTTCAAGGCCTTTCATGGTCACAGTAAAGTCAATGATGGAGGTTCGAGCACTAATTTCAGGGGAGTAACCTGGATTTGGCAGTTTTGTAGTAATGTAAAGTCTGAAGCCATTCATAACATCTATTTCCTTATCACCAACCTTCACCTTAAGAAAAATATTTTTAAAAAGTCTTGAGATATCAAGAACCATTACACACTCCTTCAGGTACTGCATGTAGAAACAAAGGTTCATTTTTCTGTTCAAAGTCATAAAAAACAAGCTTTAAATTATATGAGTAATTGAAAGAATTTGTTGAAAATATCTATGGAACAGTTTAAATTATTCATTAACACATTACTTCAATTTTTTAAAATTTCCAAAGGAAAGGCATAAGGAGATTTATAGGTTAAATATATTAAGTATTTGTGATCTTAAACTCTCGGGGTTTTTTTGGTAGTAGCAATAATAAAATTTAAATATGAATTTAATCTTTTATAGTCTGTCCTGGGTTGAGAGACTCAGGACTAACTATTCTTCTAATACTGGGGAAAATTGCATTTCTAGAAGATTCTAGTATCTGAATTTGTAAAAATATTTATTTTATAGCCAGCCAGACTCTGTGGGACTTAGTGTTTTCAAGCCTTGCCTGGCATAGGGACAAGGAGGAGCAAGGCCTGGGCATTTGACTCAGGCTGGCCAACAGGATTATTTCATACCATGAACGTCAAATTCAATATAAATTAGAAAAGTTTGCTGTGTATCTCCCTTAATGGCGGTGGGTCCAGACAACTCCTTGCCCCGGTGCCAGAACCCTGAAGCCTTCCCTTCCTCCTAAAGGCGTTGCACTCACTGTGACTGACATTTGCTGTCCACTGCTGGGAGCGCACAGCTTCCTGCTGATAGAATTGGCTGAGTATAATTCCTGTATCTTATATGAATATTGGGATTAAAACAGCTTCTTTAGTATTATTGTTCATTATTTAGTTTTACCCTATTAAATCTCCTTATATTTCAACCCTTGTATTTCTTTCTGTTCCCTGATTCCCCTTTCCAGCTGGGGAGGGGTCACCGGGTGATAAAATAATTATCTAAATGCCAATATATTATCATGGGTTTTCTCAAATCATAATAAGTCATATACTTATTAGAAGTTATTTTCTTGAGGGCAAGGAGGGTGACTGTTTTCACTTGTTCGCTCATGTGTTTTATTTGTACCTTGTTGGCTGAACCCATTTTAATAAAGTTTCTTTCCAAAATATTATCAAGTGCTGGGTCAAGTTCTTCTCCAATATCTTCTATCAAAAGAGGTCTTCCCAAAGAAAGGCTGTCTTCTAAATGATTTCTAAAATACTTGTGATTCAAAGAAGTGATCTAAAAATACAACAATGGACAAGTATATTATGCTATGCCCAGTTACCAAGCTTTTGGTTTGCTTTATATTTATAAATTATTTCATTTTATTTAAATTACTGACAAAAACAATGATTCTAGGGTTAGATTAGGATCAAGGCAAAGATTGTGACCTCAAGAAAAGGTACTATGTTTCAGATCTCATTGAATGCAAGCTTCTATTTTTCAGCTACAAAAGTAGAATCGTAGAATCATAGAACAGTTAGAGCTGGAATGGACCTTAACTGTTGAGTTCCAACCCCCCTGTCATGGGTTGGAACCTAGACCAGATTGTTCAAAACCCCGTACAGCCTGGCCTTGATGTAGAAGGAAAGAAACACTGAGCGCTCAAATTTTGATATCCAATGAGTGCAACCTGCCCAGAAATTCACAGAAACCTTTTATCTCTTTATCTTGTATAATATCCTTAAGTCAAACTCTGGCAATGTTAAGTCTCTTCCCCCCTGCTCCTCCCCTCCTTAAAAATTAGGGGTTACATTGAACAAGCCATTAAATCGCCTTTGCTTTAAAAAGTAGTCCTATTTTCCAACAGTTTATGTTTCATTAAAATAAATTTTAAAAATCAAGTCACTGGTACTAATAAGCTTCAGATGTACATTTTCATATCTATCCAAATCTCAAATCTACCAAAACATATCTGAAATGTCTTTTATATCCAGATTAGGCACTTTATATAAAAGGCATTTGTTGAGTATTATTTGAATCACTGAGTTGTGACTGTTTTGTTAGCTAAGAGCTTCTAGGGATTTTGAAAGCACCAGCGCTCCTATTACCTGAAGTTCATTCTTGCTTTCCTTATTTTTAATCCAAATTTTACCCTGTGTCTGGGGATCAATTAATAAAGGATAACGAGATGCCTTAGTGACAATTATTCCATTCTGTATGGATAAGTCATCATTTGGTAATCCTTGCAGGTTCCATTCACTGATAGTTGGAGCATCAGTCAGCATTTCTATGAGGTTCAAGTTGTTACCAAAAGGGATTTTCCGGCTTTTCATGTCCTTTTGCCAGTCATTTAATAGGAGACTGCGGAACTCTTGGTTAAAAGGACCGGAATAGGACAGAAATGCTGTAGCCAAGAGCACATCACCTTAAAAAGGAAAAAAAGAACATGAAACATTACAGCTTTGCCAATTCAATTTAGGAATGAGCTGGTTCCTTCCCTAGTTGTTATATGGTTTGCCTGGTAACTTTGACCCACAAAGACGACAAATCAGCCGTTTCCTCAGGGTTCGTTGTTTTCATAGGAAAACAATGCTACGTTTCAGTAGATGCTACATTTACTTTATCCTGTCAATGCAACTGTATGAATCAAGAGGCAGGCATTCAACAGCCAGCCAAGGTCAAGCCAACACACACACATAACACTATTGCAAACACCTGCACAAGCAGGACATGGCAGAATAAACTTACTCACAAACTTCAAATTTCATTGTTTCCTTGCACAATCATGAGAACAGGCATAAACAATATTTTGGGGGGAGAAAATAAACTTAATTTAGGATTATTAATTAAGTACAATTAATTTTTACCACTAATATTATCACGACTAATAATAAAAAATTTTAACAAATATCACAGAATGATATAGGGTTGGAAAGGACCTCTAGGAGATGATCTAGTCCAACTCCCCTGACAAACCAGGTCTACCTGTCCAGGAGAGTTTTGAATGTCTCTCCAGAGACATTCTCCACCACCTCTCTGGGCAGCCTGTTCCAGTGCTCTGCCACTCTCACAGTAAAGAAGTTCCTCCTCATGTTCAGATGGAACTTCCTATGTTCCAGTTTGTGCTCATTACCTCTCCTCCTGTCACTGGGCACCACTGAGAAAAGACTGGGCCCTTCCTCTTGACACTCACCCTTTAAGTATTTATATGTATTCATAAGATCCCCCCTCAGACTTGCCTTCTCCAGACTAAAAAGACCCAAGCTCCTCGGACTTTCCTCATAGAAGAGAAGTTCCAGACCCCTAATCCTGTTTGTAGACCTTTGCTGTACCCTCTCCTGCAGTTCCCTGTCCTTCCTGAACTGGGGAGCCCAGAACTGGATACAGTATTCCAGATGGGGCCTCACCAGGAAGAAGTGTAGAGGGGGGCAGAGGCAGGAAGATAACCTCCTTTGACCTGCTGGCCATGCTCTTCTTGATGCGCCTCAGGGTGCCATTGGCCTTCTTGGCCACAAGGGCACTTTGCTGGCTGATGGTCATCCTACTGTCCACCAGGACTCCCACGTCTTTCTCCTCAGAGCTGTTCAGAGCAGGTCAGCCCCCAGACTGTACCTGTGCAGGGGGTTATTCCTCCCCAGGTGCAGCACCCTATACTTGCTGTTGTTGAATTTCATCAGGTTCCTCCCTGCCCAACTCTCCAGCGTGTCCATGTGTCACTGTATGACACCATGGCCTTCCAGTGGATCAGCCAGCCCTCCCAGTTTTGTGTCATTGGCAAACTTGCTAAGGGTCAAACTTGCTAACGTCACTCTCTTTGGACCACTGCCTACAAACATCAGTCAATTTAAAATATCAGTGTCCCAGATACGCCTTGCATGTTATACGTTATACAGGTCAAGTAAAAGTCCATGCACAGCATACATAGTCAGATATTTTATATATGAACTGTAGTTCCATATTGTAGTTTTCACCTATTAAGAAAATTAGTAACAATTACCCTCATTTTAACAACAAAGAAGCTGAGCTACAAAGTTTGAAATTTCATGTGTTTTCCATTTCACTAGCCATTACATCTCAAGTGACTTACTTCCAAGTTTAATGGTGTGGGCAAAAGCTTACCAACTAGCCTCTTGGCTTGCACAGCAAATTCCTTACTCTGCTCTGTCCACCTCTCTTTTTCACCTGCTAAACCACTTATAAGACTTGAGGCAGTTTGCATTTTATGACGGCAACGCTCAGCATCCTCAAGCAAAGTCTAGAGAAAACCATGGACCAAGAAATATGGTTTAGAGTCACATATCTAACAGACCAGAAAAATTTCAACATCTTACTCAACTAGAAGTTAAACAGCTTAAAAATATATTCTCAAACATTTATATCACTCTGGAGGGCAAGTGGGATGGAGATAATATATCATGACAAACTATCAACATCTGTCATAAACGTGATTCAATTTTTTAATATTTCTAGTCCTAGAGTTCATGTTGGCATATATGTTAAATGACATGCAAAATGTCTGGTATCTATTAACTCAATGTAATTCTGCCCAGAATTTCAAATACATAATACACAGGTAACATACATTAATGAAACTTGATGTTACAACAGTAGGCAGTAAAAAAATAATTCAAATAAAATAGTTATTGAGGATGTAGGAGGGAGGTGGGGGAGAGGATCAGCAGTAAAAGAAAAGTATGATCCAAAGAAGCAGGCTCCAAATAATATCTATCTCTTGTCCTTTGTCCATCAACAACCTTTCTCCGGAATAAGTTTTCCTTTAAGTAAGAGTAGCAACTTCTTTTCTGTAAAGGGCAGTTCACCTGTTTTTCTCTCATCGCTTTTTCATACTCTGCCTGCACAATATCTAATTCTTCTTGCTTGGCACCCAATTCTTCTTGCGCTCTCTGCAGATCCAGCATAGCAGTGGTTAGGCGATTCTCCTGGATTGCTAAATTAGCCTATCAAGTATACAAATATATAAGTGTATTCACAAATACAACATCTCAAAGCATTTGCTATAATGTATCTCAAAGAGTTTTACTGTACTCCATTTCAAAAATCAAAGTGCTCAGTAGAGATTTCATCATTCATGAAAACCTCTTATTTGAATTTTACAACAATCTTATTGCAGGTAGCTGCTGTTAAGTAGTTGGTCTAAGTTCTATTACTAAAAATAATTAGAAAAACTTCTGGGAATACTGGCCCTTCTCCATCTGACACACAAGTTAGTCTGATCTGGCCTGCAAAACAGACTCTGCCACTAGAAGCCCCTTTGATTTCTCAGACCAATATGCTTTGCCTAACAAAAGATAGTACCTCTAACTACAAATCTTGCTTCCCTCTCAGTCATTCCTATTATAAATACAAGCTATTGTTTGTTAAAACCATGCTTGACCATGTTCTTCCTGACTTGCATTTTTACTTTTTAACAACTGTTTCGGCCTGTTTTTCTCTAAATAACACAGATGAACAGAGTCTTTGTATAGTCTTCTTATGAACTGAGATGCGGGACTTTATAAGAACCAGATCTCGATTTTTTTCCTACTTAATTCTTAATTAGGCACAACAATTGCACTACTGCATTAAACTGGATGACAACTGCTTCAACCCCATTTTGAAAGGGCCCAAAGGTATAAAAAAACTCTATCTCTTTCATAATTTTGACAACTTAAAAAGATAGTGCATTTAAAATATATTTACTCTAGAGTTACTATTTCCAAGATTCTTACAGAGGCATGCACCAATTGAAATAAGGCACTTGATGTTTCCAGCAGATGAAATCCTCAAGTGGAGACAGGCGGGGAAGAGAAGGAGCAAAGGGTGTTTGTTTGCTTCCCACTGATTACCAGACTTACCTTTAAAGGTAATACTTCTTTGTTGATGGAAAAAAACACAGCCATAGCTTTGGTCCATGAACAAAGGCCAGCAACATTCCCACATACTCTCCTAGCTGTCTCAATGTTATAGTCCACCATTTCAAAATACGGGCTCAAAAGTTCTACCACTTCTTCGTTAATTGTGTCCTTTTGAAATTGCTAAAAGAAAAAAAACCAAACAGGAATGTACATAATGTATGTAAGATATGTAAACTATACATACATACATTTCAGCATACACAGAACACAACCAAGATCACAAATCATAGAATGGTTTAGATTGGAAGGGACCTGAAAGATCATCTAGTCCCAACCCCCACTGCCATGGGCAGGGACATCTGCCACTAGAGCAGGTTGCTCAACACCCCATCCAGCCTGGCCTTGAACACTTCCAGGGATGGGGCATCCACGACTTCCGTGGGCAACCTGTCCCAGTGCCTTGCCACCCTCACAGGAAAGAATTTCTTTCTGGTGTCTAATCTAAATCTCCCCTCTTCCAAATTAAAACCATTGCCCCAAATTAAAACCATTGCCCTTTCACTACACTTCCTCCTAAACAGCCCCTCTTTGGCTCTCCTATAAGCTCCCTTCAGATATTCATAGGCTGTTATAAGGTCTCCCCAGAGCCTTCTCTTCTCCAGGCTGAACAACCCCAGCTCTCTCAGCCTGTCCTCATAAGGGAGGTGCTCCGTTCCTCTGATCATCTTCATGGCCCTCCACTGGACCCGTTCCAACAGACCTATGTCCTTCCTGTGTTGAGGACTCCATAGCTGGACACAGTACTCCAGGTGGGGTCTCACGAGCTCAGAATAGAGGGGCAGAATCACTTCCTGTGACCTGCTGGCCACACTTCTCCAGCAGCAGCCAAGGATGCAGTTGGCTTTGCTGGCTCATGTTAATCTTCCCATCCACCAAGACCCCCAAGTCCTTCTCCCCAGGGCTGCTTTCTAGTCATTCTCCACTCAACATGTATTTGTGCCTGGGATTGCCATGTCAGCTAACAGCAAACAGCTAACATGAAGTTCTCCGTCTCATGCATCTTTGAAAGCTTGCAAAAGTCATTCTGCTCTGTTCTACAATCTTACAAAATGAAAAAAATGTTGCCTTCAATTATTCTAAATTATCCATTACCATTACACAACTAATTGTTGATAGAAAGTATCACTGATATCCTGCTTGAAATTAAATTTTCCTTAAGATTGAATAAGTAACTTAACAATCTTCAAAAACAAAAGGAAAAACTTTGTTCCAGTTTGTAAACATATATTGTACAAGAGAGTCCATTCAAAAGGAAAGCCAGCTATGTTCTCCTTAAATTACCTTATCTCATATAGTGGAATATATTTCAATTTTAAGAATTTATTTTGACTCTCTCTTTTCTCCAAAACACACCTCTTCCATTTTTCATCCCCAAAATCTCTCATTTTTCTCCCTCAAATTTATACAGAATATTTGATAATCGAAATAACTTTGATCTTCTTAAAAGATCTATTTGTAAGGTACATTGAAAGTCTATCACTGATGAACCGTAGCTGTTCCTTGAAGCACAAATAGGTTTGTTTATGCACAAGCAATGGAATGTTTAAGCCCTTCAATAAATTAAAAATCTTTATGAGCAGATGCAATGTGAATACTATATAAATGGCATCCATGGCACTGCCAACAACACAAAGCTGGTCAAGTCTGCCACCTGTGATTTTCTGCTGGACTAGAGTCAGACTAAGTAAACGCCTCAAAATGCAGAACTTGGAGATAATAACATCCAGTGGGGCAGGACAAAGTACAATTTATTCTGAGCAGATTAATCATAATATTATTAGTTCAAATTATGATCAAGGATTTATTCACTAGTTATTCTTCCTATTTCCCCTGACATATACTATGGAGCTGAAGATCCCAAATTTAAAAAACAATCTGATTTATACATCCTAATAATCAATTATTCTTTTGCAAGCCACTGCACAAGTTGCAATGCTGAAAATTAATGAAAAGTTTGGTACCATAAAAGAGATGTTTTCTATCAGCTATAATGAAACAGATAATTAATGGCCATTCAAAACACATGCTTAAAGCTTTGAATCATTTATCACTGAAAGTAACGCCATTGCCTTACTTAAGAGAAATTATAATTGATTTATGGACCTGATTTTGCCAGAAGGATTCAAGCTCATTTCATTATGACATGCTTATTTTTAAGCCCTTAACATTTCAGCTCTATTGTGTGTCTGATTCCCCATGCACATTTGTTCTCCTACAAATACCAGAGAAAACTGTCGTCCCCTATTTTCTTAAATTAAAAACATATCAAAAAGAATGTTACATGAGCACCTGTAAGTTCTGTAAGAAGTTCCCTGCTGTCATCAGTTTCAAAGATTCTTGCCATGATGGTATGGTACAGCATTTTTCCTGATCAATTTTCACATTGTTGACTTTTCGCTGGAAGAGCAGTAACACACAGTCCATGATACGCATGATGAGATGAGGAGGTCGACCCAGCGTGCGGACAGTGGCAATATCTGCAGGTTTTATTGTCTATGAATTTAGAACAAAAGGTAAAGCAATTATTGTTACTTTACTTAAGACATAGAGCACAAGCTCATGAACAGTATTCATCTATTGGAAAAAAAATTATTCATATTATTTTTGACTGAAAATAATTTTACCTCTAAAAAGCATTAAGCTAGAAGGACCCTCCAACAAGATTTTTGCTATTATATCCTAGCAGCTACTAGGAAACCTCAACTCAGCCACCTCCAGAGCAGCACCTAAAAGTTTAGAACTACCATGCACATTTTTGACAAAACACAGAGCAAATATCAAAAGACATCTTTTGTAAAATCTTGACATTTTACCTATTTTTTAAAAAATCCAAACCTCTTGACCAGAATCTGTCTAGAAAGGAAAATACATTCTGTTGACATTTGAAGGTGAATTAAGGAAAACCAGTAGGAGGGCCTGATACACATGTAGACTTGTGCCTGCTGATTCATCCTACTTAGAACATTCCTGTTGCAGAAGCAGGTCTGAGAGAAAAACAAATAAATTTTAATAACATATGAAGACTTAGGCCCTATTAAGTTAGGCCAAGTAAGTCTTGGAATGCAAATCTAATACTCTAACTCAAGACTCTAGAGTACATCATGGATTATCAGAAAAGACTACTGAAGATGTTTCCTTATAGAAGCACTGATTCGAAGAGTAGTGCATACTACAACACATACAGAGCAAAAAAAACACTGAACAATGGTAACTGCTGATGGGCAGACCCATTCATAACTACTCATGGACAATACTACTCATGGACAATACTACTCTCCCAACACACATAATTTGGATGAGAACCTTTGCTTATCCACAGGCAGTTTAATCACTCTGAGTACATGACAGTGATTTACAATAAACAACAGGTTAATGCGGGTGCTATGACACCTTGGTTCATGCTTCACTGGGAATTGATAAAGGAAGATTTTAATTACTTGTGTTTATGCTTCAAGAAAGGGATTGTAAATTATTGTAGATTACCCGGATCACCTTCCTTCTGCCTGACTGTTGTTTCCCTTCAATATTTTTCTGCTCATCAGGTTCAGCATGCACCTGATAATTCACCAGAGTTTTTCCAGATATGCACATGGAAATTTGAACCAGTGTTTCTTAGTGACTTTTAAAAAATTCAGACCAGCATTTTTTGCTACCATCCAAATCATGGCAAAAGAGCTGCATTTATTTTCTATTTATTTATTTACTTAGTTCTTGTTGTGCATTTAATGCATCATTTTTACTGCAGGGCAACTAAGTTTTATTGAATGTTCACAACTTTTACTCAAACTTTTAAAAATTAAGCTCAGTATAAGTTTAAAGATACTTATAAGATGTTCTGTACCTAGCGCTATCCTAACATAGCATTTAGCTGTTCTAAAATGTCTAAAAAATTGAGTGAAATAACAAACCACAGATTATTTTTTTTTATCTGCAAAGTTACCTTTGAATTTATTAAATATCCTCCACCAGTCCCTCTTTATTCATTAGTACTAGGTCCAGTACTGCTTCTCTCCTC